>JACGAQ010002124.1:0-45827 GCA_014119065.1 Orius insidiosus | reverse complement strand
TTTTTGGCAATATTTTATTAAAATTGGCATTTCGTGATGCCCAAGTGGAGGTATGAAAAACGAGCATTTTCCGGATTTTGATTTTTTTTTGCAAACCAATTTTCTTTTAATTGACATTTCTCGATCCCACCAAGCGGAGGTTGAAAAACGGCGTTTTTCCGGGTTTGATTTTTTCAAACCTATATTCCTTTAAATTACGTGATGCCACCAAGCGGGGTCTGAAACGAGTGTTTTTCCGGTTTGATTTTTTTAATATTTTAAGAACGTTCCCGCCGGAGCAAGTTGCGACTTCAGTACATTTTACAGCGGAGTGTCGGTTCACATTGTGGGATTGATAGATTTAACGCTTCACAGGACGTGATTATCGAGTCTTAACACGCAAATATGATCCTTGTTAATATACACGCGAGAGAGTTTTTATGATGTTCCTATCTTTGCTCCAGGCTAATGGCCTTAGAAGCTCCAGAAGAATCAAAATCAGAATCACAGATAGCAAAAATGGCCTCTGGAATGTTGAAAATTTTACAGGAGTGGTGTAAACGTTGTTTACTTTTTCTTTTATTCTTACTCCCCTTTGAGAGTTCTACTTTGGTTTAGGTTAGAGGGTGGCGAAATAAAAAGAGAATAAAAATTTAACATTTATTTTGGTTCTTTCAATATAAGTTTATTCAGGTACCTTGGATTTCGTGTGATGTCGGTGAGAAGGTCTAGTGTAGTTCTCAGGTTCCTTGTTGGATGATGAAAGATGAGGAAGCCAACTCGTTGGATCGTCCTTTGCCGATGGATCTCTAATCGTCTTTTGACGATTGGAAAGAATCGTCTTTTGCCGACTGAAGGAATCTATGCGGCGCTTCTCGGCTTTATACCCTTTGGGGGTTTTCCTCTCCCTACTTCCCTTGTTTAGGGCGTTCCCTTTCGGTGGTTCCATTCGGGTGGCGCTATCTTCTCGCCACATTACCTTAGTATGTTTATTGTTTTATCGACAGCTGGCGCTTTTTGTTGGCGATTCTTCCGCTGTTTACAGTGGTGAAGATCAGACCATGGGCCCAAAACTTTGACATTTTCGAGATAGCTAAGAAGGGAGATTCTGGGAAAATTTGGTGAAAATCGGAAGAAAACGTGGCCGTGCCGTTACGGCATCACAGGCGACCTAAAAATCTTTTGTCATGATGTCCCTTCAGCTTCTCGAAAGATGGAGGGCAGTTCGACTTTATTTGAGAAGTTAACAACGAAAGACTTAGAAATAGAAAAATTGGGAAACAAAGAACTTCTTGCCCTTCGGGCTTTAAATATGAAGGGTTTTCAATGACTTCCTTTTGAGGACTTTTATAGAAGTCTTTGTAGAGAAATGGAGAGTTTTAATATTCGCAAAAGGAGGTGAGAGGTAAAGGTTGCTTGCAAGGTCGCGTTTTCTATCGACTCAAACGGCGAAGCGGTACAGGGTCACGGGTGTAACGCTCTGTTTAGGAAAATTTTTCTAACTCCGTTCCTCTTGTCGTGCTACGTAAAACCTCACGAATGTAAATCAAAAACGTTCGCGCCTCAAATTATGATCTAACGGATTTACTGCGTTTCTACGCACTGCGGTGTCCACATGCGATTCATATTCTTGCGTGGATTATGTTCCATCATAATGCACAAGTCGTAAATCAAAGGGGAAGATACAATTTACGACCTTCTTATCGTTTTTAGTCACCCCCCTTTTCGAAATTTACGACCTCAACATCTCAAGCAAGCACGGAAACTTGAAAATTTTTCTTCAAAAAGCGAGATTCTTTAATGAAATTTCAAGATTTCCAACAAATCTATTAAAGCCTTTAAAAATTAACCTTCTTAATGGTTATACTTCAATAACCTTCTTACACGGAGAAGGTCAACTTTTGATGGACTTTAACGCCTAAAATGTTCAAAATTTTGAAAAAAATGAACTACTAGGTACAAAATGAAACTCGGCTAAAATCTACAAAATTCAAATTTACCCTGTGGCTGAGTTTCATTTTGTACACCTAATAAATAAAAATTGTAGGTAGGAAATTTAATTTTCTATAAATTTGTACTTAATTTTTTTCTTGGATGCACCATTTTCGGAAAATAATTTTTTTTTTAAATAAATTTATCTTGAAAACAGTGCATCCTAGAGAAAAAATAAATAGAATAAAAATTAAAGAGAATCGAATTTCCAACTGATTTTATTTAGTGCATTTTTTCAATATCTGTAGCGGTTTACGATTTACAAGCCTTAAAAATTAACCTTCTTAATGGTTATACTTCAATAACCTTTTACACGGAGAAAGGTCAACTTTTGATGGACTTTAACGCCTAAAATGTTTAAAATTTGAAAAAAATGAACTATGTGTACAAAATGAACTCGGACTAAATCTACAAAATTCAAATTTACCCTGTGGCTGAGTTTATTTTGTACACCTAATACAACTTCCGCCTGATTAATTTTAAATAATTTTTCTGGTGGTTCAATCCATTCGTTAGGTTGAGAAATATCTAGTTTGAAGTTTTCTTATTTTCACGATAAAAAGTGATATTACGAAGTTTTTGAAATGAAAATTGGATGATGAAATGTAAAAAGGAAATCCCATCAAAAATGCGGTCGGGGGTTCGAAGAAAAAGAAGTTTGACATGAGGAATGGGGTGAAATCAAAAAGCTCACACGACTTTCGCGTGCATTTGAATCATATCTAGAACGTTTCAAGGGTACATTATAATATATCCGGACCGTTTCAGGTTGTTGACATGAGATGGGGTGTGAGGGACGAAGCAACAGATGATCATATGACAACGAGCTATGCATGAGGGAAATCGCCAAATTGTCAAAGGCTCAGTATGGGGCCAAACTTTGTCGTTTTCTTAGGTCAAAAATATGGCTACAGGCCCATACCTACCTACGTCTATCCTCCGAGTTACAGATGTTAAGAGACGAACTAGCCAGTACAGGTTCCGAAGTCCACTTACTCGACACATGGTACAGAAAAGACAGCAACGCCGTCCCTCCCATATCCGTACTTCAGCCCATATCATCTATCCTTGTCAACTTCAACAACAAAAGGATACCGAAATTGCAGCGCATGATCAAGCAGTTTGGTGGGATACTTGGGAAAGATGCAAAACTTTTCGCCCTCCGTTATACAACAGTGGGAAAAATCAGCAAAGATATAATGCATAATTATATATGTCAGGTAAAAACCCTGTCTAAAAAAACTTGCGTACACTGAAGAAGGTTTCCCGTCCTGAAGGCAGGCTCCCTGATTTCAGCGAAGGTTCCCGAAAAAAGCATAAGCATAATCCGTGTCCAAATCATGTCCAATCCATGTCAAATCCATGTTAATCCAGTCCAATCCATGTTAATCCATGTCCATCCTGTAATACATGTCAATCCATGGCCATCCTGTCCAATCCATGTCCAATCCATGTCCATCATGTCCATCCATGTCCAAAACCATTCCAAATCCTATGTCAATCGTGTCCAATCCATGTCCAATCTATGGCCAATCCATGTCCAATACATGTCAATCCATGTCCAATCCGTAATCCATGTCCAATCCTGTCCAATATGTGTCCAATCCGTGTCAATCCGTGTCCAATCCGTGTCCAATCCATGTCCAATCCATGTCCAATCCGTGTCCAATCCGTGGCCAATCCATGTCCATCCAGCCCATGTCCAATGCATGTCAATCCATGTCCATCCTGTCCAATATGTCCAATCCTTGTCCCAATCCATGTCCAATCCATGTCCAATCCGTGTCCAATCCGTGCCAATCCATGTCCATCCATGTCCAATGCATGTCCAATCCATGTCCAATCCATGTCCAATACGTGTCCAATCCTTGTCCCAATCCATGTCCATCCGTGTCCAATCCGTGGCCAATCCATGTCCATCCATGTCCAATGCATGTCCAATCCATGTCCAATCCATGTCCAATCCAGTCCAATCACGGCCAATCACGTCCCAATCCATGGCCAATCCATGTCCAATCCACGTCAATCCACGGCCAATCACGTCCAATCCATGGCCAATCCATGTCCAATCCATGTCCAATCTATGTCAATCCATGTCCAATCTATGGCCAATCCATGTCCAATCCGTGGCCAATCCATGTCCAATCCATGTCCAATCCATGTCAATCATGTCCAATACGTGTCAATCCGCGTCCAGTTCGTGTTCAATCGCGTCCAATTCATGTCAATCCGCGTCCAATCCATGTCCAAATCCACGGCCAATCCACGTCCAATCCACGTCCAATCCATGGCCATCCATGTCCAATCATGGCCATCCATGTCCATTCATGTCCATCAATGTCAATCCATGTCCAATCTATGTCAATCCATGTCCAATCTATGTCCAATCCATGTCCCAATCCATGTCCAATCCGTGTCCAATCCGTGTCAATCCATGTCCAATCCGTCCAATCCGTGTCAATCCATGTCCAATCCTGTCCCAATCCATGTCCAATTGTCCAATCCGTGCCAATCCATGGCCATCCAGTCCAATCCATGCCAATCCATGTCAATCCATGTCTAATCCATGTCCAATCCGCGTCCAATCCATGTTCAAATCCGCGTCCAATCCATGTCCAATCCACGTCCAATCCACGTCCAATCCATGTCCAATCCAGTCCAATCCATGTCCAATCCATGTCCAATGTCCTCATACGATTTTGGACTCTGGCAGTTGAGCCCAAACTGATACCCTACTAGAAATCGATAAATCCTGTTCATCCTTATAGAAGTGGAGGAATTCGGCCATCTTGGCAAAACTTATCGGCAACATTCGCTGTAGACCTCTCACCGGGAACCTTCGGCGATGGAACCATCATTTATTTTTAAATTTTGTTTTCAGTAACTGAAAGAGAAGTTATAACGGCATTCTAAACGTAAAAAACACGAAGAACCATTGCCTCGCCTATTGTCAGAATAATAAACAACATAACTTACAAAATTTGAAAAAGCCAGCTTATTTTTGGACATAATCAATCGAGTTTGGATACCGAAGCGTCACGTTTGCTCGCGAATCTTCGTGATGAAAGACTGACGGATAAAATTGAAACATCCAACTATCAAAAGTAGTTTTACTTCTTCAAGTTCTTAGTTTGAATTTTTTTTAGATACACCGTCGAATGGATTGGAAGGGAAGGCTTAGATACTGAAACTCATGAAGAATATTTGAATCATTTTAACACATTTTTATAAAAATATAACGAAATTGGTGGATAGGGCGATGAGGAAGGAAGATTCGAGTCCTCAAGGGCAAATCGTGACTGAAATACTGCAGCATTACATGCCTGCAATAATTCTGTTCAGGTAAAGCTTAAGCATGAAGTGTCGACTAAAAAAAGCCAAATAGGTGTTTTACGGAAGAGAAGACGAGCTATCAAAAATAGAGGCGCATATGAAAGGCGATTCGGAAAAGCCGATGGTTCTTTACGGCGAAGGAGGATGCGGTAAAACTTCCCTTTTGGCCAAATCTGCGGGTTTGACTCGACGGAATGGTTTGTCGGGGCGAAACCGATTTGCATAATCGGTTTTTAGGGACGACCCTGACAGCAGCGCACCACCAACGCTGATTTCTATTTGTCAACAGGTAGAATGCAAAGGTTAAATTGACACTCCGGGTACGAAGGGCGAACTCAACAAAACGTAGTTCGAGTATTCACATTTTAAAGTTTTATGTTACGGGCGAACTCAACAGAAAAGTCATGCCCTGGAATGGGGAAAGGAGTGGGGTTTGGACTAGGATGTGGAGTTCGCCCTTCGTACCCGCTCGGATATCGCAGTTAGAGCTTTGCCGCATATCGGTTTTTACGTATTTAAAGGGGAAAAAAGGGCGAACGCAACATAAAAATTATATGGTGTTTCACCAAGAGGTCTAGAATCAGAAATGAAAAAAAAACATTTATCCGATGTTGAGTTCGCCCTTCGTACCCGGAGCGCCTCAATTTTTGTTTATTTTTCACTTTTAGATATCGTATAATTTAATGCAACCTTTTGACGATATCCCGGATGATATAGTGCCATTGACGGCCATTTTAAAAATCTTTTGACTTACGCTACGGCAGCAC
Source organism: Orius insidiosus (assembly GCA_014119065.1). NCBI lineage: Eukaryota > Metazoa > Arthropoda > Insecta > Hemiptera > Anthocoridae > Orius > Orius insidiosus. The sequence goes on along the minus strand of JACGAQ010002124.1, from coordinate 39,756 downwards.
AGCCGTTAATCTTTTTTCTCGATTCTGTCGACCAACTGACAGGCACTCAAGATACGAATCATGTCTCATGGACCGACGAGATTACCTCCTCATTGTAAAGTAAGCATTTATACTGTGGCATATTGGGTTTTATCTGCAGTTTTAGTGATTGTTCTTGTGCGTCGGAAGCTGATAAGCCTGAAGTTTCAAAGATTTATTACATCTTAAGAAAGATGATTGATTCTGAAGAGCAGTTTACGAAGTGAAAGCTCTTGGAGAGGAGCTTGCAATGCAAGTTATTCGGTAAACATTTTAGTTTGGATATAGTTTTCATGATTTCTTTAAAGTATGTGGATGAAAACTGCAAAAAGAGACTTGACAAACTATCAATGGCGCCTTGTCTAATGCCATCGACAAATGCTCTCTGCGATTTTCGTCAAACTCTCTTTGCAGAAATCTGCCGTTGGAGGAGCTACACTAAACCTCAGGATACTCATTTGGCTTCGACCGTTATGGATTCGATTATGATGCTTTCGAAAGAATAGAGAAACAGGTTTTTATTCAAATGAACAAAAATAGAAGATCAACTTTTACAGCATGGAACGAATTTTGGTTTTCACGCCCTGGCGTATTACTGCAGCTAAAAGTGGGCTCAGTGAATCAGAATTGGAAGATTGATTTCTCTAGATGATCGAGTCCTCGATGACGTATCAATCCATTTACCTCCAGTTCGCCGAATTCCTCCTTGCTATGGACCAGGATAAGACACGATCTTCCAAATTATCTGTCAGAAAGAGAAGCGATGTGTCAGCGTTATGAATTGGTATCACAGGTGCGCCCATTTTTCCGCCCTATCACTTTCTAATAATTCTTTCAGACAATTCCGAGATACCGCTAAAGAAAGATATTTCAAAAATATGAATATGGCCATCTACTTCATTCTTCGATTGTGACTATTTTTAGAATTTGCGTGAAAGAATTAATATACAGAAATTCAAGACCAGGTGTGATACCTTACAAATTCAAAAACCATGGTACAGAATTAGAACTTCTGCATAAAACAATGGTGGATGAGTTGCCAACGGCAGTTTGTGCTTTCCACGGTCGCCTTTTGGTCGGCGTTGGAAGACTCCTTCGTCTATATGACCTCGGCAAAAAGAAACTTCTCAGAAAATGTGAGAATAAACACATTCCAAATATGATAGTCAAAATAGAAGCTATGGGAAGGCGAATTTATGTCAGCGACGTACAAGAATCAGTATTCATGGTCCGCTATAAAGCAGCCGAAAACCAACTTATCATTTTCGCTGATGATACTCAACCAAGGTGGATAACAACGACAACAATTTTAGACTACAACCATCGCATGTGCTGACAAATTTGGAAATGTCGCAGTCGTAAGTTTATAAATAAACCAAAAAAATCTCAAATTAAATTTTTTTATCAGGTTCGCTTAGCTGGAAATGTAAGCGATGATGTTGACGAAGATCCAACAGGGAATAAATCGCTTGGGACAGAGGTCTATTAAATGGTGCATCCCAAAAAGCCGATTTTGTCACAAATTTTCATGTTGGCGAAACTGTAACTTCATTACAGAAGGCAACCCTGATTCCTGGTGGTTCTGAATCGCTAGTTTATACCACACTCTCAGGCTCAGTAGGAGTCTTAGTTCCATTCACGTCTCATGAAGATCAAGACTTTTTCCAGCATCTCGAAATGCACATGAGATCGGAACATCCGCCATTGTGCGGACGTGATCATCTTTCCTATCGCTCTTACTATTTCCCTGTCAAGGTGAATTTCACATAAATTTTATTTTATCTAATTATCATTTTAGAATGTCATCGACGGAGATCTTTGCGAGCAGTATAACTCTCTTGAGCCATCGAAACAGACGTCGATTGCCGTTGACCTTGAAAGAAAACCAAATGAAGTCTCCAAGAAGCTGAAGACATAAGAACAAGATATGCATTCTAGTTTATTTTATATTTAATTTTTTTATTTGCACCTCTTGTGTGTTTTTTGTAGGTATATTTCCTTTTGTTAATATATTTCCTTTATTTCTGTCTAAATCATTTATCATTCTCCTTTCATGGCCTTCCACAATACTGCGATTTTTGTATAAACCACTGCAAACTGCGATTTGGATGATAAACAGTAAACCACTGTAATCAGTGGCAGATAATATAACGATCTAACAACTGTTTAGCTGACAATTTGACTATCTAACAACTGTTTAGCTGATATATGATGATCTAACGAGTATTTAGCTGACAATATGACGAACTTTTGACTGTTTAGCGGATAATATGACGATCTGACGGCTGTTAAGCTGACAATATGACAAGGTGGAAAACAAGTTAAAATGTGGTCTTTTGGATGAAAACTAAGTAACATGTGGTCTAGTAGCCAAAAAACTGATTAAAACGTGGTGAAGTAGGTCGAAAACCGGTTAAAATGCGGTCTTTTTGGTTGAAAACCGGATAGAACGTGGTCTAAAAGCCAAAAAAATTAGGTAATTGGGGAAAACAGTTAAAATGTGGTCTTGCGGCCAAAAAACCGGTTAAAATGTGGTCTTTTTGGTTGAAAACCGGGCAAAATGTTGTCCAACAGCCAAAAAAAAACTGGTTAAAACGAGTTCAAGTTGGTTGAAAACCGGTTAAAATGTGGTCTTTTTGGTTGAAAACCGGGTAAAATGTGGTCTAATAGCAAAATTGCTTAAATTGAGGTCTTTGATGGAAAACCAGTGTAAATTTGGTATTGTGGCCAAAAAACCGGTTAAAATGTGGTCTTTTTGGTTGAAAATCGAGTAAAATGTGGTCTAATAGCCAAAAAAAACTGGTTAAAACGTGGTGAAGTTGGTCGAAAACCGGTTAAAATGTTGTCTTTTTGGTTGAAAACCGTGTAAAATGTGGTCTAATAGCCAAAAATTGCTTAAATCGAGGTCTTTGATGGAAAACCAGTGTAAATTTGGTATTGTGGCCAAAAAACCCGGTTAAAATGTGGTCTTTTTGGTTGAAAATCGAGTAAAATGTGGTCTAATAGCCAAAAAACTGGTTAAAACGTGGTGAAGTTGGTCGAAAAACCGGTTAAAATGTTGTCTTTTTGGTTGCAAACCGTGTAAAATGTGGTCTAATAGCCAAAAAACTGGTTAAAACGTGGTGAAGTTGGTCGAAAACCGGTTAAAATGTGGTCTTTTTGGTTGAAAACCGGGTTAAATGTGGTCTAATAGCCAAAAAACTGGTTAAAACGTGGTCTATTTGGTTGAAAACCGGTTAAAATGTGGTCTTATGGCCAAAAAACTGGTTAAAACTAGGTCAAGTTGGTTGAAAACCAGTTAAAATGTGGTCTTATGGCCAAAAAACTGGTTAAAACGAGGCCTATTCCCTGAAAACCAGTTAAAATGTGGTCGTTTGCAAAAAAAAAAGTCTATTTGGTCTTTTTACATCGATGTCCCAAAGTATCGATATTAATCAACAGGTTATTCCCGCCAATTATAACCTCCCTGTTTCTCAAATTTGAAAATAACAGTCTAAAAGTAAACAGATGCAAATTGTATTGCCCAAAAAGTATTTTTATAGTTGATATTTATTTCTTGTTACGTCGTTGTTAGCAAAATAACTTAAAATGGTGAACAGAGAAACGTTTAAGACGTTTAATTCAAGCTGTAAAGAATATTTTATGCTTAAGAATGAAGATTCTTTTAACAGCATCCAGAAATCCCTTCAGGTAATTATGGTCTAAAGCATTGATTCCCATACTTTTTATGGTCCAAATGTGTGGTTGGAACACTTCTAGATCTACTGTAAAAATGAGGTTTTCTATCTAAAAAGGAGGAGAAAAAAATGATCCAAAAGTGGGGTTTCTCTGTCAAACTGAGGAGTAATGAGTTTTCTTTTCTTTTTTCTAATAGATAATGTCAGTTCTGGATTCAAATGTTTACGATGCTGGGAATCGAGATGTCGTTGAATTTTTTATCAACCTTCACGAGTTGCTGACAAGTCTTGAGCCTAACTCGCATCCTTCCTGGCTTGCTGTTAACGTTTTGCTCGTCTGCTGTGAGAACTTGAACGTTCGCGAGTCATTATTCACACTTACAAATTCACAAGCATCCTTACAAAATGTTGACCAAACAAGAAGTTGAAAAACGCTTAAAAATACTCCAGTTGCTAAAAGAGTTGACGTACGGAATCAAAATTACTTGGCAGGAAGCGTATTTGCCGTCGCTTATAAATACGCTTACGAGCTACATCACAAGCGACGATTCTGATTTACTATCGGTATCGCTCAGCATACTAGTAAATCTCTGCTACCAAAACATGCCTTCAGTCTACACCCTTCTACGGACAGTCAACATAAAAAAATTCTTAAAAACTTTACTTAAAATACAAAAACAATTCGACCACACAAGAATCGAGGTATTTTTTAAATAAATTTAATTTTTATTATTTTAACTTATTTTTAGATTTCTAAACTGTTAATTATATTGGAAGGAGTTTCTGGCGGTTTGCCCGATCAAGAAGTCCATGCTTTTACTCGAATGGTTTTTCCAAATTTGGTTGAAGCGTTCCAAAATGGAAATTTTTTCATGATGCGACATCAAGTCAACTTTTTTCAAGAATCGATAAAAAATCCAAGGACGATTGCCATTTTAAAATCTTACAAGTAATATTTTAACTAATGTATGCGGTAACAAAAAATTTAGAAATCTACTTTCCCCTCTGTTATACTTCCCCTCCCATATACTTCCCCCTCCGTTATACTTCCCTCCCATATACTTCTCCCTCGGTTATACTTCCCCCTCCTATATTGTTACTTCTCTTTAAGGAAGTTTTCGTTGGAATCTCTTCAAACCAGTACTTTTTTTTTAGTTTTAAAAGCGATGTAGAATTTTTACTTTCAAAATAAAAGAGGACAAAATAAAAGAAAACTGTCTCGGATTAATTTTCGAATTTTTGACATCGCTGGCCGACCTTGAAAACGTCGACCTTGAATTCTGTTATCCATCATTGGTCGACCTTTCATTAAGCTGGCTCCGAACGTCATCAGTTTCCACGCAGTCGCTCACTCTTCTTTTCACCATCATCCATAAAATAAATAAAAACCCAATAATCCTAAATCAAATTTCAGAACGAATTTACGATCAAATTTCTGTAAGAATTTATATAAATTTGCTTATAATTAATTATTTTTTAGGTTATTATGCTTCTTTTCGACGTTTCCGAAAGCGACTTAGGAAGTAATGAAAGCTATAAAAAATTTACAGCTCTTTTAGCTTTACTATCGGAAATGCTGACAGACGAAAAATTCTCCAATAAAATATTATCGTCGTTATCTCAAGATGTATGTTATAATGTATTTATTTAAATTAATTATGTATTTTTTAATTAATTAATTATGTATGGTATAATGTATTTATTTGAATTAATTATGTATTTTTTTAGCAATTAAGGCAGCTATTTTTGCCGTTCAAAAAGCCAGATATGAACGACAGTTGTTTTTTTTCAAGAAGGAGTGTATTCATTTTGTGTTCAAGTAATAATTTTAATATCTATATAATATATAATAATAATTTTTTTAGGCTTTTTATTTTTATCAATTTTGGCAGAAAAAGAAGCACCTTGGTTGCTTTTGTATAGTGAATTACTTCAAGAGAAGCATGTACAGTTTTTACTTTCTGTCGCTTTATTTACTGGGTCGGAGAGTATAAAGAAAAAAGCACTTTCGCTTTTCTGGACGACTGGATTTTCGTTGGAATGGTATTTTGCTTGTTTGTAGGTGTAGTATTTTTGTTTCTTTTAGTATGAATGCTTTGGCTTCGAGTATGGCGAGGATGAATAAACTGGTAGTGTTTTCGCCGCAAAGCAGAGTAGAGAGCGAAGATGAGATGAATGGCTGCGGTTTAAGGCAGGTCGATTTGGTCCCGCTCCTGTCCGGCACACAGGAAACGTATTTGACGAATCTTCTCGAAAATTATGAACGGTCAAATTCTAAAAATAATATAATGACATCGTCGATTATCGAGTTGTATCAATTTAAAATCGCCTCGTTGAACCAAACCGCACGTCAGATGCAGTCGAGTCAAGAAGCCGCAGATAGGCGAGCGACCGCTTTGACACACAGTCTAGCTCGTACAAGCTCTGAAGTCTCTCAACTCCACAGCATCTTACTCACAACTCAACAATCCCTCGAAACGAGCATGAGCGAAAATAATAAATTACGTAGCCAAATGTCCGAAATCCAAACTCAAGCGACCGAAACGCACAATAAATATAATCAGGTAAGTTTTAGAATTTATCAAATTTATCATATGTTTTTCTCTTTCATATCAGCTACTCCAAACGCTGAGGACCAAAACAGTCATAATAAATGAACTTGAAGAAAAATGTAAAGAATTCAAATCAACCGTCGCTCAAAAGATCAGGAAATCGAGCGAATCAAGAAAATCTCAGAAGAAACGCTCGCTAGGCTCCACCAACATGAAAAAACAATCGAAGGTAAAATCGACAGAGTATGATGATAAATTTAATTCAAAAACTAATTTTCCCATATTTTTAGACCTCAAAAAAGAACTAAATGAAAATAGAAGAATTAGAGAAATGATCAACGAATTGGCCACAGGAAAAGGAAAATTATTAGATAAATAGAGTTTCTATTTTACAATCATTGGTATTTTTTATTTAAAGTATAGTCTACCTACTCAATATAAAGTAAAGTATTATTTTAATATGTTTTCAATTATTTTCCACAAAGATATCATCAAATTATGTTTAAATGGTGGTGCTTGAGAGGAGGCGATCGTTTAAAGATAAAAATAGCATTTTACTACATCCTTGGCTATACGTGACGGCTAGAGCCACTAATATTACAGAAACGGGTGCCAACATGTTTACGTGTATCGTTAAGGTTACAAAATTGAAAGGTTATGAGCCCGCCTTTTAGATTAGAGTTTCTACCGCTTGGAGTGCTAGTACTGCACGTTTGCTAGAGTGCTGTGGATATTTTATAAGAACACTAGGTCCTCTCTGTAGCAAAAATTATTAATGACAACGGGTCAATTTGACCCTTGGGGTCCATAATAATCATAATAACCAATAATCATTTTCGAGGGAGACGCAACATCTTTCTTTCTTAAAGAATTTTTATTCCCCTTCATTGTTGAAGCAGCATTTAGGGTTTTATAAAAACGTAACCATTATAATATAAGGTAGGTCGATATGGTTTTCGCAGTTAGTCCAGCGGCTCTTGGTGTTTGTATACGTCTTTTGCAAAGCCACCCCCAGCCACGACGTTTTGGCGGGGATGGACTGGGCTCGCCGAACGGAGTGGGGGCGGTTGGCGGGATCCCGAGCACCCCCTTCACCTTTTCAGTAACACCGCGGCCGCTATACGCTCCAAAAATTTTCATCGCGACTTTTTTCCAACCCCGCGAAAATATTCGTGATTCCCCTTTTTACTCCAGTACTTTTTGTTTCGAAAAAAATCCATTTCGTCCACAAAAGTTTGTGATGATGTAATTAAAAACTTTTCGATATAACTCAATTTTTAGTTTACTTCAAACTTCAACTTTTTTCATCAACCTCAGTTTTTAACATGTAAATAAAGGTAAATTAACAATCCTTGTATAAAAAAAATCATTCGTGCGTACTTAAAAACAGAAAAAAGGGCCTAAAACTTTATTTTAAAACTCCGAAAAAAGTTAATTAAACAAATGAAACAATTTAAAAACATTTCTAGCCGTAGATGACTAATTCTAGGAGGTAAAGAAAGAAAAAAATGTTGAATTTCGAATTTTTTTATCTTATAATTGGTTCTATATTATGGAAATTACTCGACATAACAAAGGTAATCAAAATGCATTTTGTACGGGACGTATTAAAGGTATCTAATATGCTTTTAATGTGGGCTAACATAATTTTTTCTAGCTTAAAAAGTATATTTTAACCACATTTTTAGATGTCAATGAGTGAATGACGTGTAGAAATCGTGGGAAAGTATCACCTCTGTGTATAGTAGCTAACCGTTTTTTTAGTGCTCCAGGCGGCCGATTGTATAAGATAAAAAGGCCATAACCTTCAATTTTAACCGAGCATAACCTTAACGCTACACGAAAACGTACATCTACCCGTTCCTGTTTATAGATTTTAAGATGTCAAGCAATGAGTGAATGACGTGTAGAAATCGTGAACAGGATCTCCCCTGTGTATTGTTCTAGCCAACCGTTATTCTAGTGCTCCAAGCGGCCGATTGTATAAGATAAAAAGGCCTTAACCTTTCAATTTTAACCGAGCATAACCTTAACGCTACACGAAAACGTATATCTACCCGTTCCTGTTTTTAGTTGAACCTGAATAATGTGAGGAATGAAAAAAGACGTTCGGAGTACATACTTCCCCTTATATGAGAGAGAAAAAGCAGAATAGCATATGTCCATTGTTCTGTTTAACCTTTTGTGGCCTTTAAATATCCATTGGTCCACAAATTTGTGGCATTTTTAGTGGGCATATGACGCAGTGGCTTTTGCCCACAAGTTTGTGGAACTTTCAGACTTTCGTATCCTTAATTAAATCGCGATATTTACATTGTAAATGTTTACAGATTAAATATACATCCCTCTAAACTAATGTTTCTACTTGTTTGTCTAAAAAGAATACAAGGCAACAGGGAAACTTAAACGGCGACTTAAATCGTTGATTAGCTCAAAAATAGCCTCATCGATCTTCCAATTAGAAGAACCTATTTTTGGAATTTTAAAGAGAGAAAGTGCATAAAAAATTCAAAACGGATTCTGAAAATCCGACCGGAAAAGCAAAAATAGATGAGCTTTTGATATAGGATCTGATTCGTATGTTTTGGGAGAAGGCGACATTTCAATTGAAGCAAAATTGAAATCGACAGTTTGTATGCGGAATCGGGAGAGAATTCCTGATTTTCTCATGAAAAGAAACGCCAAATTTGCAATCACAATTTTGGACAGAATGAAATAAAACCTGGGAATCTTAGTAGATGACTTCTATGACATTCAGGAGAAATGGACAATTTTTGGTAATTTTTTTTTCCTGCCAACTCTTTTGGCGATTAATTTATCTTTCTCTCGCATTATCTCAGAGAACTCGATGATGGAGAAAAAAAGGCAATTGAAGAGAAAAAAAAATCAGATAATGATTTCCAATATCGCCTCCCCCGGTCAGACCAATAGCACGCATCGTTACCTCTCGAATAAGGGTAGACTCGTTACCTAACTTTAATCCTCTCATTTTTTTTTCTCCCTCTCACTCTAAATCCCAAAACAGGATTTTGAATTAACTCAGAAAATTTTATGAACGCTTTGTGAAAACTTTATTTTTTTTTAAATGGAGGGGACGAAAACGATTGGATTTTCGATTTAATCGGGCGCTGTCCCGCCCGCTTTAATCCGCATTAAAGTACCTAAGGATCCGGGGAAATTCGAGAATCGTATTTTTTAAAAATTATTTTTCAGTCCCCTCGAGAGCTTATATAAAAACAAAGGAAAGAACAAATTTTTTTCAGAACAAAATCCGATTTAATTTTACATCCAACCGTGGATCTAAACTTAACGAGTAAAGGTTACAAACTCGTAAGGTTAGGAATCCGCTTCTTGAGCCTACAGGTAGAAATCGTTGGCTACCCCATGTGGTTCTCTGAAAATAGTTGTGGCAACTGATGTTCTAATTAGGTTGTTGCGATACTTCCGATATATCGGAATATCGATATTTTCTTTCCGATATTTGCACCGATATATCGGTTCTTCCGATATTTCCCTTCAGATATATCGGTTCTTCCGATATTTCCCTTCCGATATATCGGTTCTTCCGATATTTCCCTACCGATATTCTTCCGATATTTTGACGATATGAATCCGAAAGAAAAATGGGGCAACACACGGATAACTTATAACTTATCAATGATAAGTGATAACATCCATAACGTATGGGTATGGACCATACGAATATATCCTCCTCCGATATATCGGTTCTTCCGATATTTCCCTACCGATGTATCGGTTCTTCCGATATTTCCCTACCGATATCGGTTCTTCCGATATTTCCCTACCGATATTCTTCCGATATTTTTACGATATGAATCCGAAAGAAAAATGGGGACACACACGGATAACTTATAACTTATCAGTGATAAGTGATAACATCCATAACGTATGGGTATGGACCATACGAATATATATCCTCCTCCGATATATCGGTTCTCCCGTTATTTCCCTTCCGATATATCGGTTCTTCCGATATTTTCCTTCCGATATATCGGTTTTTCCTATATTTCCCTTCCGATATATCGGTTCTTCCGATATTTCCCTACCGATGTATCGGTTCTTCCGATATTTCCCTACCGATATATCGGTTCTTCCGATATTTCCCTACCGATATTCTTCCGATATTTTTACGATATGAATCCGAAAGAAAAATGGGGACACACACGGATAACTTATAACTTATCAGTGATAAGTGATAACATCCATAACGTATGGGTATGGACCATACGAATATATATCCTCCTCCGATATATCGGTTCTTCCGATATTTCCCTTCCGATATATCGGTTCTCCCGTTATTTCCCTTCCGATATATCGGTTCTTCCGATATTTTCCTTCCGATAAATCGGTTCTTCCGATATTTCCCTTCAGATATATCGGTTCTTCCGATATTTCCCTACCGATATATCGGTTCTTCCGATATTTCCCTTCCGATATTTTCCTTCCGATATATCGGTTCTTCCGATATTTCCCTTCCGATATATCGGTTCTTCCGATATTTCCCTTCCGATATATCGGTTCTTCTGATATTTCCCTTCCCGTATATCGGTTCTTCCGATATTTCCCTACCGATATTCTTCCGATATTTTTACGATATGAATCCGAAAGAAAAATGGGACAACACACTGATAACTTATAACTTATCAGTGATAAGTGATAACATCCATACCATATGGGTATGGACCATACGATATACATCGCGATATATCGGAATATCGATATTTTCCTTCCGATATTTGTACCGATATTTTCCTTCCGATATTTTATCCGATACGATATTTTTGAAATCGAATCAACCCTAATTCTAATAGATGCGCGTTTTAAGCGGTCGATGACTAAACTTAAGTGAAGAAGGCTCTACAAACGAACTCATAACCTCGATTTTGTAACCTTAACGCCACATAATAGGTTTTACAATTATACAAGCAATGCTAGGTTATGCATAATAGGTTTTAGAATGGTTTCCCTCTTTTTTCTTGTCCAGGAATTCGCTTTAAAAGCAAAAAAATTTAGAGCTCTCGGAATTCGTTATCTAAAAAACAGAATAGCTAAAATAAATTGTCCAGTAGTAATTTTATGCATTTCATGAGAGAAAACTTAAAATTTTAGATGTTTTCATCGTGCGACACGATAATGCACTTTGGGAGTCCCCTTGAGAAAAAAAAAAGCTGCCCGCGACCCACTCGAATTACCGTACGTTAGAGTTAGTGAATGATTCAAGAGTATCGACCAGTTTTCTAGGGTAGAGAGGAAGGTTTTCTAGTGGGCAAAGTAGGTTAACATCGATCTGACATTAGCGGGGGTCAGAAAGGGTTCCGTGCAGAAAAAAAAACGAACTTGAAGTCAAAATGACCAAATTTGGCACATGTTTGTATGCCCATCAATGATTTAACCATTTTAGGCACTAACGTTTGATCTCATCGTAAATTAAACTTCTAATAGTGTTAGGGTCTAGTAAGGTAAAGAGACTAATTAAAGTCTTAAGATCAAAGGGAAATTATAATTTGAAACCGTTTTCAGATGGAACGAACGAAGAGAAGACGGTGGTGTTGATGCCGATGGAAGATGAGGAGGATGAAGAGTGGAGGGGCTTAAGGAGTTCGGCGGTCGTCTTCGTACTTCTTATTTTGACCGTACGCCCGGCCGGCTCCGAGCTTGCGACCAAGGCGAGATGCGGACACGAAATCGGAGGAAAAGCTGGATCCCAAAGCCATATCCACGTTACAGTATCACATAACATTTTCGAAGCGGACAAACTCTTCTCCGGTATCACATACCAAGGTAAGCTTCATGCGAAATTCCGGGCCCCAAGAATCTTAGACCGAGGACACAGACCGAACCAGGTTGAGTAAACACGAAGTCATTTTTCAATGACGACCGAAGGAGGATATGAACTTCCATGCTACCAAGGAAAGCTTTAAAGGCGAGGTTCCTCCCATCTTAAGACAATCGCGTCATCAAAAGGATAGGCGTCAGTTCGAAGCCGTAGGGATGATGAAGATAGGCAGAGCTAGGGAGGAGCCTAGCGAAAGTTCTGCTACAATCGTTGTTAGGGCCTTGTCACGTCTACCCTTGTGAGTCTATTGTGCACCCTTCTTAATAAATCAGAGCTCCCCGAGCTTTTGATTGGCCACCAGAGTCTGAACAGAGGTCTCTTTGTATAGCTCAATAAGTCTGCTGCCCTACGATCCTCGTTTTTTTGCTTTGATGCTCGAGTAGTGATCACGAATCAAGTTAAAATCTTAGCCCCCAGACGGAAGACTTATAAAAGCCTGTTCCCAAATCTCAATTCTAAAAGTCGATTAGACATTCTAGTTAGTTAAGTTGCTCGTTAAGATTTTCCTAATGACTGATTATATAACTTAAGTTTATCCACCCTAAGAACTTTTCCTGAACTAAGTGAGATCCGATATCGTTTGACCAACATTTTTATGTCGTCGTTCGCCTCCTTTGATAAGAAATAAAAGGTTTTCAACCTTTGACCAACCGATATCTTCACGAGTCACGGAAAGCTATGAAAAGAATTAGCCGCTTTCCCTTCCGCGAGGAATTCTCCAGGTATTTCTCAATAGGCTAGGATCAAACCAACGAATTTCAATTAAAAAAAAAGTTTCGTAGTATCGTTGGACAAAAATTTTTAAAAAAGAAGCCGGAGTTAATAGGGAATCTCCCTGGGAGATACGATAACGTTTGGCTAAGGCACCTAACTTTAATGGAATACTAAATAAACGTTCGGTTAGGGCTGAATTATAGATAGGAAAGCACCCAATTTCCCACAGGTGGGATCCTATAATAGACTGTGAACTCAAAGATTACTTTAACACCAAATGATTGAAGTAGCGCCTTTTTTGGGGGGTCCTAAAGGGACTTGAGAGGGTGAACACGATGCTTTCCGGAGGATGGACGGACTGCCACAAGGACACTAGGCTATAGTCGGTCGACAGAACCAAAAAGGAAGCGAGCTGAAGACATGGAGGGACCTGCTGCTGGGAAGAAATCAAGAGAAGACTTGTTGCACAGGATGGACTTCTGGTGAATATCCGCACTGTGTCCTTCGGCGAACGGTCTAAAAGATGATGACTCCTCCAGGGGGTGTTTGGTAGGCTATTTTTGAGACTGTGAACTCAAAGATTACTTGAACACCAATTGATTGAAGTAGCACCTTTTTTGGGGGGTCCAAAGAGACTTGAGAGGGTGAACAACACGATGCTTTCCGGGGGATGGACGGACAGCCACAAGGATTTTACAGTCGGTCGAGAGAACCAAAAAGGAACTCGAAGCGAGCTGAAGAAATTGAGGGACCTGCTGTTGGGAAGAACTTAAGAGAAGTCAGAGCTTGTTGTACAGGATGGACTTCTGGTGAATACACTGTGTCCTTCGGCGAACGGGCTAAAAGATGATGACTCCCTCCAGCGGGTGTTAGTTGGTTATTTTTTTCAGCATTAAAGGAAACAGAACTATTCCTAAGGGCTGAGTTTAACGGCCATTTTAATCAAGTTTCGTCATCATCGTACGTTTTAACAGGTGGGGAGAGTCTTTGAATTAAACACGTCTCCCCCGGGTTTATGTTTAATTGGACTCTTCTCTATCCCGAGACGTAAAGTCCTCTCGCCAGGGCTTTTACCTTTCCATTTAACGACCCCGTTTAAACATTTACAACTCCCTCTAATTAGAGAAAAAACCAGTAATTTCGACACGGTATGAAACATTGTTTAAGGGAGTTTTTGTATGTGTTTTTTTCCCTCTCTTCTTTCGGATGCATTTTCGATTTGGCATTCGAGAAGGTCAATGTTTGTAGGACTGTCTGTAAGCATTAACCCGGTCGGCGCCACTGTTTCTTCCGCGATAAATCGATATTCGTAAGAGTGTCGGGGGTTGAAGGGGTTGAGGGTGGGAAACCACCTGCTTTCACGCCAAAACACATCTTCCGGTTCGGCGACCCTTATCTCCCCCTTCTCCATACCTTTTATCAGTTTAATTTGTTAAAAAGACCAAGAGCTTCAGCTATAAATCTATCATTTGGAGCTGAACAATTTTTTTCGCTACAAAAACCATTCTCAATTGTGGTACAAAAAGGATTTCAACGAAATCGCTCCTTCCATTGCCAAATTGGGACGGTAGCAAGTGCGTACGAAGTATTCTCGCTAGGCCATTTTTCATCATCAATACTCAAATGCCACGTACTGACACCGCCTTTGCTCAAACAGTATGGCCAACCTACACATTATGAAACTTGTGATTTTGGAGCGTATAATTCCAGTATGCACTAGAATTTACTGTTTAGTCAGTTGCGGTCATCCGGGTTTCGTGGCTTCCCAAGTGGTTAGATCATGTCAGCCTTGGAAACTTAAATAAAGAAAAAACTTGCAACAAAATTTTCAACATTCAAAAGGGGCGAAAAAAACAAAAGTTCCAAGACGTTGAAAAGCTATTGTAATGACCGCTTGAAGAACAATAAACCTTGTTGCCCTCGGGACTCGTTCTCCTCGCCGGGCTTTATACAATTTTTTCCTTCCCGACGAATGGGATGGGGATTGTTTTTAGAAGCGGGTGAAAACTCCTCGACTCTGACACGTATTAAAGCCGAGGGCGAAACCGCAATCACCTAATCCTCGATTAATGAAGTTTGCACCAACCTGTTGACAACGTTTGACTTGTTGGGATATCTTATTAATATGGACGGTGAAATGGGAAATTGAGTTTTTCCTTTAATTTTCGCCGACTTTAGACAGACCCATAGCAGACAGACGGGAATGCGGCGAATGACCGAATGCTCGCCCGGTGTTCGGCATTCGCTCGGTGTGGCGAGGCTTCAAATTTTTGCTCAAGAAGACCCTTTAACTCGCATATTTGGGCGGTTTTCTCGCTTTTTCATTCGAGAAACCAACGATTATCCGAATTATTAGACTTTTCTCATGGTTTTTGATCAAAAAAATGATCCTCCATTTTTTTGGTTAGTCTGAAAAAGAAGTTATTGCATAATAATTCTTTAAAATTTAAAATGAACGCAAACGCAAAACTATATTGAACTTAAAAAGTATCCTTGAGGGAAAGTATAAAGGAGGGGGAAGTATAAGGGAGGGGAAGTATAACGAAGGGAGGGAAAGAATAAAGGAGGGGGAAGTATAAGGGAGGCGAAGTATGAGGGAAAGGAAGGGAGGGGAAGTATAAGGAAGGGGAGGTATAAGGGAGGGAGAAGGTTTTTTTTTTTTTTTTTTTTTTTTTTTTTTTTTTTTTTTTTTTGAAAAATTTTTTAGGTTTTTTTTTCGAAAAAATTTCTAAGTTTGTTTTTTCGAACAATTTTCTAAGTTTTTTCAAGATATTTTGTTAAGTTTTTTTTTTTAAAATTTTCCGAGTTTTTTTTTTTCAAAATTTTGCGAATTTTTTTTTTTTTCAAAAATTTTTTAAGTGTCAAGGTAGAAATAATGGGCTCTTTGGCCAAGGGATGTGCCTCTCGTAATGGGTTGAAGTACGAAATTTCTCCCTACTAAAAAAAATTATAATTAAAAAGTGGCAATTTTTTTGCACCGAAAATTCATAAAAATATAAGTAGTAATTGGTGAAAATTTGGTGAAAATCGTACCAACGGTTCGGCCGCAGCGAATTTTTCAAAATTTCAAACAGACATATCTCCGCCATTTTTTCGTAATTCAAAAATCGCCCTCGTTACATTCTTCTTTACCGGCTAAAGAAATTTGCGTGAAAATTTGGTGAAAATCGGTGAAAACTGTGGTAGTGTTCCGGAAAAAAATGCTACGGCCGGCCGGCACCACAGACAAAGTTGAGATCGATAAAGATCAATATTCGATTTGACCCTCCGGGGTCTGGAAGACCCTTAAAAACCCGTCGTGGAGGGTATCACAATAACTTCTTTAAGTTAACAACATATTTACGATTTACAACCCTGTTTTCCGCTCATTCTCCGCCCCCTATAAAACTTTACGACTTTATTAAACAAGAGATATCTCCACTATGTCGTGCAAATACAGGAAAAGTATTTTTTTTTTTCAATATCAATTTTATGAATCTCCTTGACAAAATAATAAGGAATTCGATTTATCGATTCTCGAGAGTTTAAGGCTCTTTAAGCTGTCAATCTTAAAAACACGTCACCCAATAAGAAGCCGCACTTTAAGAAGCCTTTCTTGTTTTCCACATGCGGTTTCACCTTTTCGTGAAGGAAATCTTACTTTCGTGATTAATGATCTTTTAGGGAGGAAAAAAAAATGAAGCCGATAAATCACTTTATTAAGCTACTGGGTTTTAAAAGTTTTTTGTTCTTAAGAAATTCCTTGAGTTCTTAACAACTTTTTTACTTTAAAAGGTAGATTTTTTTAAATTAGTGACTTGTGGATCGAAAATTGGCCGACCTCAATTTTCCGTTATCACGGATGCTGCAATGCCGATGTCAACATCTGCAATGTCTGAACATACAAAGATTGCAACTGCCCACCGCATAAACCCGGCTTAAGGGAGATATCACCAGGCTTTAAATATTTTTTTTTCTTTTTCAGTCGGAGTCGAACCAGGGTCGAAAGTGATCGATTACAGCCTCTGGACGGACACGGAATGCCTGATGGGCACCCTAGATCCTGTGGGACTAACGCAAAATTACACCGTACCTGAGAAAGTCTCAAACGTCAATTTCACGTAAGTAGATTATGATTATTGATAACGTGGAAGGCAATAAAAAGGAACGATTTATCGACGTCGTGATAACCCTAAGCCCTTATGAATTAACCATTTTTTCCCTTTTCCGCCCTTGTAACTTCTGAATATTTCATACGACTTTGAATTCACGACATTAAAGGACTTCCGCTTATTTTTATAATGCCTCAAATTGAGTTTTTCAAGAAAATTGTCGCTATTCGAAAGGAAGAAAACGTTTCCGTTGTTTAAAGGGAATCTCTTTTGTCTTTTGAGTTTCGCCAGATGTTGTATAATTACTTTGATCCCAGAGCCCTTTTCTGTATAGATTTACGCGTTTCTCTTCACAATGGAGATCGTGATTTCTTTAAATATTTCATTTTAGACATATTTTTTTATAAGAAAATGGTTTAATTTGTAGAAATGTGTTTACAGCTATTGGTTTTGACACGAAAGCAATTCAATTTCAGGCTTGAACCTCAATAGGAAATTTGATTTATAGTGAGAGTGTGCGGTAAATTCCAAGATTCTCCGCCCTTTCAGAAATTAATTTCAGGTGGTGAAACCTTTAGGAAATCCAAGATTAAACAAGAATACTATGGGGTCGAAAAACGCTTAGTAGACTCCTGGAGGGTTGCGAATCTGTTCGCAATTATGTAGATGAAGTCCCCCTTTTCGACCTACGCAAAACCCCCCGTTGCACCTGTGGCCTCCGACATCGGGGAATTTACATAACAGAGTGCTCATTCGACGTTATCAACCTGAGCTCCGGGGGACGGATATGTACAAATTATTTTAATATGTAAAAGGTGAATTAGGTTTGTATAGAGCAAATGAATTCTTAATTTTTCCTTTATTATATGCTTAGAATGGAACTTCCATTACTGCCGTGTAATCTTCGGCTTCAGTAAACAGGAAGACTAAATGAGGAGTCCATAAGTCTTTTATTTTGTTTATTAGGTCGACACTTTTGCAAGACTTGGCAGTCGTGATGGTTTAGTTGACACTTTTGCCCTGGCAGTCGTGAAGGTTAGTCGACACTTTTGCTAAACTTGGCAGTCGTGAAGGTTTAGTCGACGCTTTTGCGACACCAGGCAGTCGTGGAGGTTTATTCGACACTTGCAACAAGTGGCAGTTGTGAAGGTTAAGTGGACACTTTTGCGACACCTGGCAGAAGTGAAGGTTTATTCAACACTTTTGGAGCACCTGGAAATCGTGAAGGTTTAGTCGACACTTTTGCAAGACTTGGCAGAAGTGAAGGTTTAGCCGACACTTTTGCTAAGCTTGGCAGTCGTGAAGGTTTAGTCGACACTTTTGCAAGACTTGACAGTCGTGAAGGTTTAGTCGACACTTTTGCAACAACTAATATTCGTGAAGGTTTAGTCGACCCTTTTGCAAGACTTGACAGTCGTGAAGGTTTAGTCGACACTTTTGCGACACCACGCAGTCGTGAAGGTTTTGTAGACACTTTTACTAAACTTGGCAGTCGTGAAGGTTTAGCCGACACTTTTGCAAGACTTGGCAGTCGTGAAGGTTTAGTCGACAATTTTGCAAGACTTGGCAGAAGTGAAGGTTTAGTCGACACTTTTCAACTACTAATAGTAGTGATGGTTTAGTCGACACTTCTG
This sequence comes from Orius insidiosus, assembly GCA_014119065.1. Taxonomy (NCBI): domain Eukaryota; kingdom Metazoa; phylum Arthropoda; class Insecta; order Hemiptera; family Anthocoridae; genus Orius; species Orius insidiosus. Next base: position 21,213 of record JACGAQ010002124.1, on the reverse strand, counting down.
CTAAACTTGGCAGTCGTGAAGATTTAGTCAACACTTTTGCGACACCACGCAGTCGTGAAGGTTTTGTAGACACTTTTGCTAAACTTGGCAGTCGTGAAGGTTTAGCCGACACATTTGCAAGACTTGGCAGTCGTGAAGGTTTAGTCGACAATTTTGCAAGACTTGGCAGAAGTGAAGGTTTAGCCGACACTTTTGCAAGACTTGTCAGAAGTGAAGGTTTAGCCGACACTTTTGCTAAGCTTGGCAGTCGTGAAGGTTTAGTCGACACTTTTGCAAGACTTGACAGTCGTGAAGGTTTAGCCGACAATTTTGCAAGACTTGGCAGAAGTGAAGGTTTAGTCGACACTTTTGCTAAGCTTGGCAGTCGTGAAGGTTTAGTCGACACTTTTGCAAGACTTGGCAGTCGTGAAGGTTTAGTCGACAATTTTGCAAGACTTGGCAGTCGTGAAGGTTTAGTCGACACTTTTGCTAAGCTTGGCAGTCGTGAAGGTTTAGTCGACACTTTTGCAAGACTTGGCAGTCGTGAAGGTTTAGCCGACACATTTGCAAGACTTGGCAGTCGTGAAGGTTTAGTCGACAATTTTGCAAGACTTGGCAGTCGTGAAGGTTTAGTCGACAATTTTGCAAGACTTGGCAGTCGTGAAGGTTTAGTCGACACTTTTGCTAAGCTTGGCAGTCGTGAAGGTTTAGTCGACACTTTTGCAAGACTTGGCAGTCGTGAAGGTTTAGCCGACAATTTTGCAAGACTTGGCAGAAGTGAAGGTTTAGCCGACACTTTTGCTAAGCTTGGCAGTCGTGAAGGTTTAGTCGACACTTTTGCAAGACTTGACAGTCGTGAAGGTTTAGTCGACACTTTTCAACTACTAATAGTAGTGATGGTTTAGTCGACACTTCTGCTAAACTTGGCAGTCGTGAAGATTTAGTCGACACTTTTGCGACACCACGCAGTCGTGAAGGTTTGTAGACACTTTTGCTAAACTTGGCAGTCGTGAAGGTTTAGCCGACACATTTGCAAGACTTGGCAGTCGTGAAGGTTTAGTCGACAATTTTGCAAGACTTGGCAGAAGTGAAGGTTTAGCCGACACTTTTGCTAAGCTTGGCAGTCGTGAAGGTTTAGTCGACACTTTTGCGACACCACGCAGTCGTGAAGGTTTAGCCGACACTTTTGCAAGACTTGACAGTCGTGAAGGTTTAGTCGACACTTTTGCTAAACTCGGCAGTCGCGAAGGTTTAGTCAACACTTTTGCGAAACCTGTCAGTCGTGAAAGTTTAGTCGACGCTTTTGCAACTACTAATAGTCGTGATGGTTTAGTCGACACTTCTGATAAACTTGGCAGTCGTGAAGGTTTAGCCAACACTTTTGCAGCACCTGTCAATCATGAAGGTTGAGTCGACACTTTTGCAAGACTTGGCAGTCGTGATGGTTTAGCATACCTTTGTAACTTAGGTACTTCGGATTCTAGTAGTTTTAGCTTGTTTTACTGCCTTCTAATCCCCAGTTTCGAAGAAGTTTTTGACTCATAATAAAATTTCAAAGGAGTTTTGAGTGGTTTTTAGGAAAACATCCGGTTTTCTTGACCGAAAAAAACCCATTCCTAAAGATTTTCTCGCCCAAAATGAAGTTTAAAGGTTTTTGAGCAGATTTATTGAGTAGTTATCTGAAAAATGACGCCAAAAAAAGTTATCAGACGTTTCAGAGCGTTTATAATGGAGGAGGGGATTAAAGAATTTAAACAATAAATCACAAAAAATGTTTGTCCAGATGATTAATTACAGTGGGACAGTAAAGGGCTTTAAAATGCTACAAAATGTGATAAACGGTTTACGAAAATTTCCATAAAATGGCGATTCAGAATCGGCTGCGGGGCGGTTTTGAATTGTGAGACGATTCTAACTCGTATGTAATAATTACGGCCATAATCCCGAAAACGGCCATGCCCCAGTTTTTATACAGTTTACGATGTAAATTCTCTAAAAAATCCTTTAAAAAATAGTTTCAACACCAATCGAAAGATAAGGGAGTTAAAAAAAAGAAGACGGATTTTGTCAAAAGTTTTTTAATCGGACTGAAATCACCCATTAAGGATATTAAAAAACTTGGGATGAAAAATTGTATTTTTAGGGAAGAAGTCCCTATAACAAATGAGCCCGGGGTGAGCAATTTTTATAGAATCTCTCTTCCTTATGCGTATAAAAAATCCGAGATTTTCATTTTGTGTATTCGGGTCACGGGGCCTTTTTATCCCCATTCCGCATGTAAAATGGTTCGAAAAGGCAATGAGAATATATTTTTTTTTATTATAATATAAAATCCGCCTTATTCTTTTTATAAAGAAAAATCTTTATCCTTGGGTCGGCTTTCAAGATGCTAACACTTTCTAAAAGTGGCTCATTTTTCCCGGATTTTCAGACAATTTTGGGTCAATTCGGATATGGATCTTTGTCTGTGGTGCCGGCCGGCCGTTGCATTCTTTCCGGAACACTTTACGGCCACAGTTTTCATCCCATTTTCACCTTTTCACACAAATTTCTTTAGCCGGTAAAGAAGAATGTAACGAGGGCGATTTTTGAATTACGAAAAAATGGCGGAGATATGTCTGTTTGAAATTTTAAAAAATTCGCTGCGGCCGAACCATTGGTCCGATTTTCACCAATTACTCTTTGTATTTTTTGCGAATTTTTGGTGTAAAAAAATTGCACTATTTAATTTTTATTTGTAGGGAGAAATTTCATACTTCTACCCATTACGAGAGGCACATCCCTAGGCCAAAGAGCCCATACCTGGACATTTTTCGAAAAAAGAACTCGGAAATTTACAAAAACAGGAAAACCTGGAAAATAAAAAAACTCGTAAAATTCGAAAGGAACCCGGAATTTTTGGAAAAAACTCGAAAAATTAAAAAGAACTAGGAAAATTTTTTCAAAAACTCGGAAAATTTTTCAAAAACAAACTCGGAAAATTAAAAAAAAAACTAAGAAAATTTTTTGAAAAAATAAAACTTCCCCTTCCTTATTCTTCCCCTCCTTTATACCTTCCCTCCCTTCGTTATCTTCCCCTCCCATTTGTTACTTCTCTTTAAGGAAGTTTCGTTGGAAGCTCTTCAAACCAGTACTTTTATGTCGACTTGCTTTATTGAAAGTCTTCATTGGCTTTATTGTGTTGACATGCAATGCTCAAAACTTTTGAAACTTTGAAAGCTTTATGTTCAATCGATGGTGAACGAAAGATTTTTTATGTGTTGAAATGCGTTATGTTGAACGGTGTTCTCCCTAGTTTACAATCAAGGAACCTCAAGGGTATGGTTGCTTAAGCCTAACCGGTCTATTTACTTATCCAGTCTCTAATTTTGGCGACTTATTTAGTAAAAACGTATATTAGATAAGTTTCCATTTGGTTTTATTGACGTCCTTGTTGACGTAAGCGGAGTTCAACGTTTTCCACAAAACAATTTCCTTCTCTATCGATTTTCCCCTTTTGGTTTATATACGACGTCGTAGAGGAGTAGAGCGGAAAAAGAAGCTATAAATTGGAGGATTAATTGGAAAAAGCCCCGGTCTTTTTCCCGTCCGAGGGATTTTCGTTGGCTTTTCTTTATAGATTGGCTTTTAACTTTGTTATTGTGACCATCGTCGGATTAAAGGGGTTGCATTTAAAAGGTCAGGTCGGACGGTCACGAACATCGACGAAAACGAGCCCGCCTATCGAATTTTCATCATTAATGCCCAATCTTTCCCCTAATCTTCACAAAAGCGATATTTTTCAGGTTTTCACCCACCGCACTTCCATTCAAAATTTTTTTTTTCTTGGAAAATAAAAAAGTACTTTTGAAGAGCTTCCAACGAAAACTTCGTTTTAAGAAAGTAACTATAGGAGGGGGAAGTATAACGGAGGGGGAAGTATAACGGAGGGGAAGTATAAGCGAACGAAAGTTTAACGAAGGGAGGGAAAGTATAAAGGGGAAGTATAAGGAAGGGGAAGTATTAGGGAAGGGGTAAGGGAGGGGGAAGTTGTAGTTTTTTTGTCAATTGCTTTATGGTGAACTGTCAAGTTTTAAGGTTTTAAACGGCGAAAATTGGCTCTTTGGCTGTCCCTAGTTTATGGTGAGTTGTATTTTGCCCAAACGCCAGAACAGTTTATGGCGAAACAAGTTCTTTAAATGCAAGTTGCCTTTATGTTCAACTGCGTTATATTGAAACGACAAATTTTATGTCGAACGACAAGTGTTAAACCTCTTCTTTATGGTGACGTATATATTCAAATGCATTATGGTGAAACGTTTTCCACCATTTTCTTCATGTTGGGTTCCACGTTGCCAAAAATGAGGAGAAGAGTTTCTCCGGGGCAAAAAATTAGAAAAACGCCCAAAACTCCACTAAAAATGACCGAAACCAAACTAAAGTGAGCAGAAAATATTTTTAAAATAGACCCTCCAAATCCTGTAAAATGGAGGTTTCTCGGCCGATAAACAAGAGAATGCCCATAAAGATCTTCCCCTGCAAATCGTCTTTTGAGGGCCTTGAGGGTTATAAAAAAACTAAGTGAGGGCTTTTAAATATTAATACTCGTTGCCAATTTTATAAATAAAACACTTTCTGTACATGCAGCTATATTGTAATAATATTGATTTTGTTTTCCAGGTTGAGATACGATTAGTTGATGACACAGTGCCTTTAGAACTGCCTGTCGTATATGAGGTCTCACAAGGTAATTTAAAAAATGTTTGCCCTCTTTTTTTGAAAAAAACACACACCTGTTGATTAATCATACGCATCCCTCCCACCTTTTGAATAGATATTCCAGAGAACACCTGTATCGATCAACTTCGCCTCGACCCACCCCCCAGGTTCCCTTGTAAATCCGATTATCTACGTTTGTAAATCAGGCCAAGAGGGAGTTAAAAAAAGTCTAGGTCATTTATTGATTTTTTTAAATTGTAAATCGTGTTTAGTTGGAGTTGTGGTCCGGCGAAATGCCAGTTAAGGCCCTATTGTCTATTTTGATTTACAGCCCGACAGGAGCGATAAAACGAAAATGTCTTATCGTAAAGCGTTGAAAGGGGCACTTTTTGGTGAATGTTTAGAGTTCCAATGCGCTTTTGACATTGAAAAGATTCAAACTGCTAGACAAATACTGGTTTGAAAAGCTTCCAACGAAAACTTCCTTAAAGAGAAATAACACTATAGGAGGGGAAGTATTAGGGAGGGGCAGTATAAGGGTGGGGATGTATAAGGGGGAAATTTTTTGTTTATTTTTCGAAGATTTTTCCAAGTTTTTTTTTTTTTTTTTTAATTTTCCAAGTTTGTTTTTTCTGAAAAATTTTCTAAGTTCACCGTTGGTTCGATTTTCACCAAAGTTTCACCAATTCGTCACGTTAGTTCTAACACCGGACAATTCATTTTTCCAAGGTTTCCAGGAGAGCCAAAATACGGGTTAATTTCTCATTGGAATCAATGCATCACCTGTTGGCTAAATCGTGAACTACGCGTTTTCTGTTGGTAATAGGGTTAAACTACCAACGGAATTCGATTCTCCACAAAATTTACCATCAGAAACAATGCCTAACTCAAAATTGATCAAAAATGACATATCCGGTGTTAGAACTAACCGACGAATTACTCCTTATTTTTTAAGAATTTTTGGCGTAAAAAGTTATTATCATTTTAGTAGGGAGAAATTCCACGCCTAACGAGAGGGGACCTCTCTTGGGCAAAAATCCCATTATTTCTACCTTGATAATAAAAATCTTCGGGAAAAAAAATCACAAATTTAAAAAGAAACTCGGAAATTAACTTCCCCCTCCGTTATACTTCCCCCTTCCTTATACTTCCCCTTCCCTATACTTCCCCCTCCTAGTAGTTTTCGTTGGAAGCTCTCCAGACCAGTATTTTTCATTTCTCCCTACACACTTCATCTCGATTTTTTTTCCAGTATGCAATTTGACCCTTCGCCCCATTATATACGGAAATTTGAGCTCGAGCGATTTCCCGGGGCCATGCCTTATTCGAATGTCGTCGACTTTACTGAAAGAGAGACGAGGCGTCGTCGTCGGACTCGTCAAACTGAACGTACCGTGTTCGAAAGGCGGCGTAGTGTTCGGAAACTCTGGACGAGTGCGGTAAACTTCAGGAAATCAAAGAAGCGGATAGGATGATTCATTTTCCGGATAGCCCTCCTGTAATATTGGTTGAAGGGAAACCTGTTTTTCAGGTAAGGAAGAGTTTAATGTTTGTTCTTATTGATGCGTTTTAGTTGTGGTGGCGATGGGTGGACCACTGCTACAACGTGACGTTGACTTCGAAGAACGGAAGTATGGACCTTTCGCCTTCATCGTCGCTCGAATGCACCTATCATCTTCATTTTCCGTACGGGTACCGTGCCTCGATTTCCCTTCGTGTGTCCTCCCCGAGCAGCCATCGCAGCTTCTCTCTCCAGTCGCCTCCGTCGACGAAAACTGCGAAGGCGTCCAACTTATCCTGGCAGACGGAAACGCCCTGCCACTGCTATCCTCCAGATCAACCCGAAAGCCTAACTCAAACCTCCGGATATCGAGAAATGCAACTTCTAACCAACGGAAATTCAATCAAACTGAATCCGTGCTATGCCATCTCTAGTAGCATATCCATCGATCAAAATAAGGTTAGTTCTTTTTCGAAAATGTTCACTATAATCCCTTTTATCGTGTAAATTAGGACGGTTAATCAAACGCTCAATGGGCTTCGATTGGATTAAGAGGCTAATCCCTCCTCAATGAAGGATTAGATCAGGGGGAAAATACACCAGATGGTCTCCATTATATGATTTACAATGTTCGACCTGTTTTCAGGTATGAGGCGGTCGGGGAGGATTCTATGATTGGCGGATGTCCTTGGCCATGGGTCAGACATTCAGTCCTTTGCCTTATTCTCGTCGAAGGTCAAAAACTGCCGTGGAGAGAGGCCGAAGAAGACTGCATCGTCAAAGGAGGACACCTCCATACGTAGCCAAGAACAACAAGACCTCATCGATCTCATGCTCCTAAACAGGTAATCTTTAACTCGGGTCAACTAATCGATCCTAGATAATTCAGGGATCTCTAATTGGATCGAACTCAGAACGTCGAGTTTTCACCTCTTCCTAATGTTCCTACCCCTTAAACCCAGGCACCTCGGCAATTATTTACATTCGAACACCCGCATAATCATCATCCCTAATAGTTCCAAAGCGGATTAATTGAGCAACCCAGTTGGATAATTTCGTTGTCGCTTTTTGTTTTAAAGTTTAAAACTTCTAATGTACGTGCCTGGATTTGTCAAGTGGTGGCATAACTTTTATGTTTAAAAAAAGTTTTTAACACAAACTTCCTTTTTAACTTATAAACAATCCAAATTCTTAATGTCGAAGCTCTGAAGATGGATCGACGTCAAATAATCCCAGTTCTGAATGACATATCGCTTCTTTAGAAATCCAGTGTCACCACAACATTGCGCTTATTGGACGCGAACTTGATTTATCTGAAATCCTTTTCGAACTTCCTAATCTATAAAAAGACTAAAAAGTACGTTTTTAAAATTAATTACCACTTTGATAGATTACTCATCGCCGTTCATCAACTATAAGCTCAATCCATTATTTTTGACAACGTACTTTTTAAGAAAATATTTTATTCAAAGTTTTTTAATACAAAAAATGCTCATTTACGAAGTAAACTTTGACCTTTTTTAAAAGTTCAAGGTCAACATTAAAATGTGAAAAGTTTCGATATAAGGGTATCCCCGGGGGTTCTTTTCGCTGAAGTTTCTTGTTTTATGTTTACTTTTAAAAATATGAATTTGTGTAAGATACGTACGCAAGGAGCAGTCGGGTCAATTTGAATGAGGTGGAGTAATGGCGCTATCTTTAGAATATGTTCAGCGGTGAAAAAAGTCGGTTTTTGAGGTTACCGTAGACCTGAAACCATGAAGGTTAGGGATGGGCGATATATATCGGTAAGCGATATATATCGATATATTGGTGCCGATATCGGTCTTTTGATGTATATAGGAGGTTCCGATATATCGATATATCGGTTTTTCCCGGTATATCGGATGGTTTTTTTACTATGACCGTCCGTTCACGTCAATTTGGGTCAAATACTTTTTTGAATATAATGCATATTTGAACGTTAGTGCATAAAGTATGCATGCAAATTAAAAAATAGTCGAATGCGACATTTTTGACCAAATCACCTTTTTTTAAGGCATTTTGACCAAATCTCCTTTTTAAGGCATTTTGGGCCAAATCATCTTTTAGGTAGATTTCTTTTCTTCAAATCTACCTATTGTAATGTACCAAGTAGTCGCAGATTCAATTTCTATACGTTTTTCGTTTCATACCTCCTGGACCCCATCCTCAGTTGAAAAGTTTATTATATATATATATATATATATATTAGCACGATAACTGGAGCAATTTTAATGTGAGGGTGACGATATCCGGCATTTAGAGCTTTTATCTCGGACGAGTTCGTAATGGCTGAATCGGACCAGCGATTCACCTACTTTACTTAGGGCTTAAAGACAAAATTGGCATTTTCTATTGAAATCCTAGTCCTTTTGCAAAAAACTTTAAGACCTCTGCGAGGGCGTGTAAAAATTAATTAAAGCAGGTTTGGACGAGCCAGGCGCAAAATATTGAAGCTAAACTTTAAAAAAAATTTGAATTATACGGGAAATTATTAAATATTTTATTAATATCAGATGTTTTCTAGGGGCTCAGTGGCGCATTTTTTATATCATCATTTTATAACATTATATATTTTGTGTTTATACACATATATACATTGTTTTAATCATGAAAAGAAATCTACCTTTTAGTCCCTGCTACCGCAGGGTCATTTTTTAAAGGCGTTTTTGACCAAAAATCATCTTTTTAAGGCAGCCTTTTTTAGGCGTTTTGACCAAAAATCGCCTTTTTAAGGCATTTTTTAACCAAAAAATCTCCTTTTTAAGGCAAACTTTTTAAAGGCGTTTTTGACCAAAAATCGCCTTTTTGAGGCAAACTTTTTTTTAAGGCGTTTGTGACCAAAAATCGCCTTTTTAAGGCACTTTTGAACAAAAATCGCCTTTTTAAGGCAACCTTTTTTAAAGACGTTTTTGACCAATAGCTTATTCAAAGGCATTTTTCACAGTTTTTTTAGCGCATCAAAGTCCAATAATGAAGGTCGAAATTTTGCTTGGGGGCGGCTGCCCGGTCCTAAAAACTTTCTCTGATATATCGATTTTCTTCCGATTTATCAGTGCCACCGATTGATCCGACATATCGGTAAACCGATATATATATTTTACAATTCGCCCATCTCTAATGAAGGTAAGAATAAACCTACCGTCAAAGTGAAGCCAAACGGTCACCAGGTAATAAAACAGTAATGCAACCTTCACTCTCCCAGTTTATTCTACCAACATGGCTGACACCTATATCAGCCAATTGAATATTTTTAAACCAATTTATATTCGCCCTAGGGGGTTTTACAATTAGAAAGGAAAACACTCCATGTAGGAGCCTGTCTTAACAACGAGTTAACCTTTATCCATTTAGCAAATACTCTACGTATGGATGTACAAGGAAAACACACTTTTGTTTGCTCAACTCTTGTTTCAATTTTAGGTTTCGAGTATTTCACAATTTAAACCTCGTGCGGGAAACTTTTTTTTTAAAACACGCGATCCCCAATCTTAAAATTTATCGCCATAAATTCCGTTTAACTTTTTTAAATCTTACCCAAGATAGGAAGAATTGACCGCGACTGACGAGTTTCTGATTACTTATAAATTCCTCATTACGATGATGAGTAGTTTTTCTTCTTCTCCGATAGGTGAACGATCCGGGGAGTTTTTGGAAGTTTCTAACTGGAACTTTTCGACACTTTAAATACGGTCTCCATTAAATAAGGAAGGAGTTTTTAGGGACCGGACGGGGAAAATTCCGATCGGAGTTTTCAGGAGTCCCTTTAAAAGGAGGGAGAGCACCGGAAAGTTTCGGTCGTGATCCAATTTCTAATTATTGGATCCCCATTCCGACCCAGTGAGCTTCGGTTTTTAAAGGCTAAATACTGAATCTATACACCTTAATATTAAATCCATAACGTTGAAAAAGCCGGTCTAGTCTTAATTTTAACACAACTTACGAGTTGTAGGTACGTAGAGTTTCATTATGACGAGATTAAGTTATGATGAAATTATGACGAGATGTATTTATGACGAAACCTCCCCAAAAAAAGTCAAAATATAGAAATGAACGGTGTCCAGGTTTACTTTTTTGTGACAACTTCATTTTGATTTTATTTATCTTTCCAAAGGTGATTCAAAATAGATGGTTCATTATGACGAGATTAAGTTATGATGATTGTGACGAGACGTTTTTATGACGAAACCTCCCCAAAAAAAGGTCAAAATATAGAATGAGTCCAGAAGCTGTTTACTTTGGTGACAATTTCATTTTGTTTTTATCTTTCCAAAGGTGATTCAAAATAGAAAGTTTATTATGACGAGATTGAGTTATGATGAAATTATGACGAGATTGAGTTATGGTGAAATTATGACGAGATTGAGTAATTGAAATTATGACGAGATTGATAATTGAAATATGACGAGATTGAGTTATGATGAATTTATGACGAGATTGAGTTATGATGAATCATGACGAGATTAAGTTATGATGAAATTATGACGAGATTAATTTATGATGAAATTATGACGGACGTTTTATGACGAAACTCCCCAACAAAAGTCAAAATATAGAAATGAAACGGTGTCCAGAAGCTGTTTACTTTTTTGTGACAATTTCATTTTGCTTTTATTTATCTTTCCAAAGGTGATTCAAAATAGAAGGGGGGATATTCACGCGAGAAACGAGTCCGACCCTCATAAATATTCAGTACCGTTAACTCTTTTATCCTTTTTTCGTTCCTCCTTTTTCCGAGTCCCGTGTAACGAAGACGTGAAATTCACTGGAGTATTCGAGGAGAATGGGTTTTTAGGCTCGTATCCAACTCGAAATACTTGGCAAGGTCTTTATAAGAGGAAAAGGCGTTGAAATAATTTTAATATAAACTGTTTTTGTGTTTCTAGCCCTGGATATCGGGATGAAAACTCATATTGGATCGGCGCGTCCGATAAAAGAGTCGAAGGCGATTTCCAATGGTCTCTTTCCTTTACATACACAAGTAAGTTTTTTTTTCTCTTGAAATCAATATCTGTCCAATTTACATTTCACCAATAAAATATTGCAGCCTCCAGGGTTATAAATAACGTGAATAGAGCTTTTTTCCCCTGTCCATTGTATTCAGATATATCATTTCAAGTTTTGTTTTAGTCTTGTGAAAATTTTTTTGTTGAGCGACAAAGCTTTTCGGTATAAAAAGCGTCAAACTTTAAGCATTTACGCTTTAACTTGATATATCAAGGAGATAAAGGGAAGGGGGGTTAAACGAGAAAGTCCCAGAGGTAGGGTTACGCCAACTGAGTAAACCCTGTTTCAAAACTTTCGTCGGCTTTTGAATGATTGATAGTTCGCCGCAGATGTTCCGACGGTTATGGTGGTGAATTTCTTGGAATCAGTGGTTCCCGGGATGGGAGGAGGGGAAGTGAACCGTCAGCCGAATGATGACGGACTTAGCGGTCAGGACTGCGTCGAACTACGGCGACTCTATAAACTTCCCGGGGCGTCCAGGGCTTCCGACCTCGCCGACACGTACATGTGGAACGATAGAGACTGCAGAGAAGACAATCTTTACATTTGCGAACGTTAGCTTCAGGAGGTGAGTAAAGCAAACAACCGAAGAAAATTCCTTTATTGTTTCTTCCAGAGAGGATGAAAACGAATAGCGAGCTCAAAGGCTGGGAATGCAATCGTACGGTTACTTTGACGCCGGAAGCCGAGGACGACGGTAACCTCACCGGAATTCCCACGTCCATACCCAGACGACACGATGTGCCTCGTTAAAATCGAATCTCCTCCCTTCTTCACCGTCCTTCTCGAATTCGAAGAGCTCGTTTTGGAAAACGAACCCTCGTAAGTCGCTTTTTCCAAGCCGAAAATTGAGAAAAGCAATTGCGAACTTAACCTATTAGGAAAATTGAAATCAAACGGATGTTTCAGGAAATGAGAAGCTATGGATCCCAAAATTAATAGCAATTACGACGGTTCATTTCATCCCTCCCTAGTAAACGGAGGAATTCACGCTCCCTTTTTCATTGTTACATTTTGATCGATAAGTTACTTAAACGTCTTTTCAGATCCTTTTGAATCTTATACAAAAGAAAGAAAAAGGAAAAGTTTAAGGGCTTTTACGCTTTGTCGCCTTGCCAGGTGCTTAGTGTACACAAGAAGATTTGAATTATAAAGAAGGTTGCAATATCCCAGGCGACCTTTACTTTTTTCTCCCCAAGCTTAAAATGGCCCCTCACGACTAAATAATGAATTCGGAAAGGCTTATCTCTGGTTTTTATATCCTACTTGAATTCCCAACGTGGGGACTTCCTATTTATTTAAGATGAAAGTTTCGACATGGCTTTTTATCTTTTGTCAGATGTAGCTACGATTTCGTTGAGATAACAAGCGGGAACAGTTCGACAAGGTTTTGCGGCGACTGGTCTGACCGCTGAAGCTACTACGTCGTGTACTACCCGGTCCGTCGCTTTCAATCAATTCCTCAGCGACTACTCCCATCATTTTGGTGGCTTCAAAGCTCGAATTTCCACAAAGTAAGGACGATTTCGCTAAATACGACGTTCAATTTTTTTCTCTTCAGCTTGGCCTGAATGTGGGGACGATAGACTCCAACTCTACAACAATTCTGCTATCTCTTCGTGAGTTACCCTGAAGTGACTTGGAACCGCGAAAGAAATATGCAAAGGTTTAAAGGTAAAGATAAGACTTAAAAGGGGTAGATAAAAGCCATTACCAGATATTCAAGCTATTCAAGCCCTTATCAAGTCATAACGCATTTTCTCCTAAGGTTATTAACATATTATAAAAAACATTTTCTCTCAGGGTGACTTGGCCAGCGTACACAGTTCGGCCGAAGAAAGATTTGTTGTTCGCAAAATACGCGAGTCGCGTGAATACAGTACAAGCGCAGTCTATTGGCTCGGTGGAAGAGCTGAGAAAACGTCTGGGCCTGGAACGACGGGACTCCTCTTGATTTTACAGGTGAGTTTCAATAAAAAAGTAAACATTTATCTTTTCTGTAATTTCCTTTGCGTTACGTGCTCAATGTAACGACTTTATGCCCTTTGGTGCTACCGTATCTCTAAATATAAGATGAGCTTTCTTCTTTAACCCCTAGTGATAATGAAGTGTTTATATGAATCAATTTAAGGCTGGGTGTCGACGGAACGTCGAGAGGAACATGATGAAAAGTGTTTGGGGCTTGAGTGGACCCTTTCGCCGACACCATTGCTTCCGAGTAGTCTATACTGGTCGGCCCAACCGTGCGAACGTCGGGGATACGTCTGTAAAAAGAATAACCAAGGGAGCGGACTTCATTTGAACCTGAACAGGACAATCAACGGCACAGACGGTCAACTCACGTCACCGCAGCATCCAAAACCGTATCTCAACAACCTCGACTATTGGGTCACATTGAACGCACCGGAAAAGACTCGGATCGTCATCATAGTCACATTTCTCGACCTCGAAGCTCAAGCTCAGTGCCTTTACGACTATTTAGAAGTCTTCGATCCAAACGGCCTGCCTGAAGACTCGACGAAACTTGCGGACATTACAATCATCAAGAATTAGAGAAGTAATAATTCGGGTCAACTTTCAGTACAAATTCGTTTTAGGTTGAGAATAGTTTCAGCTGGAAATAAAGCTTTGGTTCATTTTCGTACGGATTATTCGATATCTGGAGAAGGTTTTTCGCTATCATGGAAGGCAGTGGATGTCTCCGGCTGCCCGCTGCATACAACAACGGCCAAAGGGCGTTTTGACGAGTCCGAACTATCCCACTTTTGCTTTCCAGAATGGACTGTTCGACTACAATTTTGGCACCCTGGAAAACGAGTTTGGCTCGAAATTACTGACTACTCAGCGTCCGAGGCGATATTGGAAGTGGACCTGGGAGGGGTAGTGGACGTCTCCGCCTTTTCGCAACCCGACGTCCTCTCCGATGGAGTTTACATCTCGGTGAAAGGATGCAGGTGACTTTGAGAACCGGGGACAAGCCGATAGGAAAAGGATATCGGGCAGTATACAAAACTGTCGGAAACGCCAAAGAAGAGCATATCGTCGAATTAGGAAACAGATCGTTAGGTAAGCTTCTAGACATCAATTATCCAGGCGTACCACCAAATAAGGTCGATTTGACCCCAACGTTTCATTGCTCCGATCGGACACGATTCTCCTCAAGTTTAACCCTCAGCCGCAATCAGGTACGTATTTTTTAAACAATTTTTATTTTATTCAAACCATTTTAGATACGGTCAACGAAAGTTGTACTGAAGATGATGTCATCGAAGTGATCGATTCGTATTCTGACAAAAATGGAACGGTTTGGAGGCTGTGTGGAGAAGAAATAGAAAGCCAACTTTCTGTTGAATCGTTGAATACTGTAAGCGTACGATGTGTTTATGGTGACCGACCTTCTCGTCACATCACATTGACTGTCAAACCAGGTATGATCCACTCAACTAGACTATTTATAAAAATTCTTTTTTCCAGATCTGGCTATAAGGCGAAGCTTTTACAAAAAGGTTCTTGGAACCGCTAGTTGAAACGTGTTTTCCGAATCCGTGTCAGAATGGAGGGAAATGTGTGAGTAGCGCTTCAGGTAAGCATTCATGCCAGTGTTCGGGACATTTCACTGGGCTTCTGTGCGGGCTGACGCTTTGCGAGTTGGACCCATGCCTTTTCGGGGAGTGTGAGCTGACACAGAACGGGTTTAAGTGTCACTGCCAGCCCGGTTACCACGGCGACATATGCGACCTTCGACATCGTCCGTGTAGCTCAAATCCGTGTGACACACGCGGCTACTGTATCGAAACGAATGAAGCAACATTTAAATGCCGCTGTCACGCCTGGTGGGAAGGTTGGTTTTAAATCCAATCAAAACTATCTTTCATGTATTTTTAAGGTACAAGATGCGAACGAAGACGAATCATGCACATTCCATACAAACCTCTCACTCAAAGAATGCTTCAAGAACCCTTCTGGCTTGGATTAATCACCGTCACAGTCGTTTTAGGCTGTATTGGATTATTTTGGTGTGCCAAGCGCCACTTTCCGGAAAAGCTTGAAAAACTTTTGGCGGAAGAAAACGAACGTGGAAGACCCTGTAATTTAGAAATTAACATTTATAATTTGACGAAAAAAATTTAGTTGCAGACATGTCAACTCGTCATTGCCCTTCGATTCGAGAACGTGCGTTGAACCCGAGCGGAAGCGGAGTAGGAGTTGCATCCGGCCGAGGGGAGATCAGCTGCCGAAGACTCTTTTAGGCAGATTGGGTATCAGAAACCATCGCTTCTCCTTGTGCCTTCCAATCATCAGACGTCTTCCGGAAACTTCCACCAAGGGAGGACATTTAGCCTCGACGACCTAGTCACTGGCGCAAGTAAGGGGTTGGGTTGACCGGAAAGTTTGTGCTCTGTACATATTAACTAAATTTCTGAACCTTCAGGAAGAAATCTTATCTTTCTACCTTATCTTCAAAGATCACAGCACACTCTATCGTTTTCTTGGTGTTGTGAACTCACCCAACCACTGTCTGTAAATAAACAAAAAAAGCGCACAGTCTGTCTCTTGAGCTAATGTTCCCTTTTCATTTACCCGCATCTTTCCTATCCAAATGCATGCACTTTCTTTAAATGCATAAATTACTTCAATCTAAAAAAATCTCGCTTTTCTTCTTTTCGAAATAAATTTTGGTTTTTAATATTGAATTTTTTGTTTTACTACACCGTCGCCAAGAAAAAAACGAAATAATTCGCGACCAAAAAGTCTTCGGCTTCAGAGAAAAAGCAATACTGCAATCTTTGGTTACGCCTGCCAACTGTTCAGGTTTTAATGACGCAATACCTTTAGGAAGCAACAGCTTAACTGTAGAGCCATCGACGTCAGGGAGTGCTGAAATCATTTACAGCTAAGCTGACGACAGGTTAGACTTAAAGCATGCAAAAAAAAAAAGTGCACAAGCTAAAATAAAATGCTGAGATCACTAATCGGGAGTCCTCTCTGAAGAATCATGTTCATTAGGTGAAAATTTCCTCAGGTTTGTCAATAGACCAGTCGCTGAAGTTGGAAAAAGGTGACTTTTGCACGGCTTCTCACAAAGTTTCATCGGAAATGTCATCCGGCTCGGAAATCGAAGTGACGACCGGCGGTTTCGCAGGGTGCCCTCCGCAAGCGAAATCGAAGCGAAATCCCAACTCGACCTCGAGCAATCAGGGGAGCGACTCCCGGAGCAGTTCCGAGACTCACCTCTCACTCGGTACTCCCACAAATGCATGTTGCTATGATGCACGTGAAAGGTACTTTGGATGTTGCCTTAAAGGTCCAGGCCATCGAAAGATACAAACAATGACGCACATACAGTCCACATCCACAACAAACTATGTCTCCTGCACGTGCCTGTGAAACTGTGCTTGTTTATCCTACCTCTCCTAATGTAAAAAAAAATAGTTTGTAGATGACCGGTCTAAAATTTTGTGTAGCATGAGTAAGTATGATGTCTATCTAATGTTAACCATCCATGTTTCTTCTGGAGCACTCAAGACCCTCCTTTATTAATCCTCTCCCATTTTGTGGAACCTATTGTATGGCTCATGTCTAGCTTAGTGGTGTCAATGTTTTCGATGTCAATTGTGTATTTGTTAATGTGAGTGTTTGCTAGGAATAACCTGTAGATATTATCACCAGCAAATTAAAACTGTCAGATAAAACAAAATTCGTAAATACATGTCATTGCATTATAATGTAGGTAAATAGTATGAAACTACTCGTGTAAATACAAAACTGTACAACACACTTGAAATGACATTATAAAAAAGAAGATATTTGAAGGGATTTCTCTTGAAGCAGGAGTCGAAGGCGTGAGTGCGCAAGCGAAGAAAGCCGGACGTAAGGCGGCTTCAGCCGACTCGATCTTAGCCATGTTCAGAAATTTCGCGTCGGTGAACAACATGGGTCAGTCACCACCGACCTCGACCACTCCGACAGGCTCGAGTCCACGCGATGAGGTCGCAGGAAGTGATGATAGCTCTGTCAACACTCCGACGTCATCCAGCAGCGGATTGGCCGATTCACCCATGTTCAATAAGAAAAACACAATAGTTAGCATAAACCGTTGAAGACTTTTCTAAACAGTTTTTCAGTATCAGTCTTTGATCCTTTGAGCGCACACAGAATCTTGTAATAACCTTCTTCAGCCGCCATCCATCCTTTGAAGTTCCGAACAAATGTCTGTCGCCAATACGAACTCCCAACACCTTCTCCAAGCCCAGCCATAACTCCAGTCATGCCACGTCACTCCATACTATCGCCAACTCCTTACAAAAGTGTAAATATTTACAATTACGATTGAATTTTATTTCTATTAGTCTATGAGGTTGGAACTTCCGGAGGTAAAGGAGACGAATTCGCTGGTCATACCCGTAGTTATGGTACAAGAAGCGTCGCCGGTGTTGCCAAAAATCCATTTACCGGGGTCGCCACCCCCACATCCGCCAAGAACGCACAGGCCATTATTGAAAGATATCGATAGCCGAATTCCTTAGATCTTCCATGTCCTCCGCCGATAATAACGGTGACGTGTAGTATGACGGGAGAATCAGATGCGGATTCTCCGGCGATTAAGTCAGGTCCTACTGGGATGTGCTATTGAGTCCGTTTTCGATGTGCACGAGGAACGATAGGACGACGTCGGAGTCAAATTTAAGCTCTTCAGGTTATAGTTCGATGGCTAGTCCTGGCCCATCGAGATGTGGAAGCAACAATCCATTATGCGCAGATGATGATCATCATATACCAAGAAGGCCTTCACCTTTGCTTCGCGCACCCTCGGAAGACGCAGACAATCACCCAGAGGGCGTTCTGATTCCGAAACGATGTCGGACGCTCAGCTTGAATCTAATGACGAAGGCTTCGGGACGGATCAGCTCGAAGAGAAAATTGAAGACGGCGAACTAAAAAGCGCCAAAGAACTCGAAGTTTTCATCGACGATTACAAACTGACGAGCCCATCAAGTGTCAAACACTGCTCAAGCTTCGAACTCCTGGAAAACTGCAGGACTAGAAATAAAGTCAAACATTGTTCAAGTGTGGAAGCAGGATTAGACAAATACAGAATAACACCTCCTCCCGTCGGCATACCGGTTCTGCAGAATGCTACGATTCGAAACTTCAAAGCAAGGTACAACCAACCGCATTTTTGAATTTGTTGCTAAATTTTTTTTCAGGTGATTCTTCAACTTCCTTACTAGTTGACGGGGAAAACTACACTGACAAATTAGTGATAGATAAAAATTACAGCCCTGTAAGTTCAAGAAGTGAAAGTCCGCTAAGTGATAAGACAGGAATGGGACGTTTCTCGCCAATGTTCTACGGCCGCTTTACCGATTCAGATGGAATTTACGACTGCGCAAGTTCGGACCCGTCTTCGAAATCAAGAAAGCATTCCAGCCGAAACGCGAAAGGAGGAGATCCAAGTCACCTACACGGATCTCACAAATTCTCCTGGAAGTTCCAGGCAAAAACGAAAACGCCCAAAAAAAGCGCGAATTTAAAAAGCAAACCGAGTCCTAAACGTCGCGCAAGGCTTCCACATCCAGTCTCATCCAGTTCATCTTCATCAGTTGAAAGTCTAAACTCAATACGGTAAATGAACAATTAAAAACATTTTTTTACTTCTTGTTCAGTGACGTCACTCTTCGGCTAAGCAGTGAGAAGATATCTGAAAGACTTTCAGAGCATTGGTCACAAGATAAAGACGATGCTGCAGCAGAAACCGATTCTGCTGAAGAAACCGAAGTAAGTTGAGTTCAATAAATTAATCTAAGTGTAAATATTCCTCCTTGATGTTTTTCCCATCTTCCATCTGACGATTTTTGTTTTGTGTTTTCCGCATGGCAGTGGCTAAAAGGGTCAAATCGACGTCACATCGAACCATGTAAAAAGTCGACAATTTAAAACTCTTTCAAATATTCTTCCACTGACCGTCCTCTATCTACAAATATTTTTCCTAATGCATTGGGATTTTGATCGCATGATATCTTCTTTTTTTCTCAGTTTTCTATGCCTGGGAATGTTGGCACATGATGAGGATGTTAAGATGTATGTAAATGGTTTTTTTTAGGATGTAACGTCGAAAATGCTTCCTGACAGTGTGGAAAGTGGACAGAGGGGAGCAAAGAAGATCTCGAGGGAGGGCTATCGGTCACCAGATCAGGTATGATTGAAACAAGTCGATGAAAAAACTGAATTGTTTTTTAGGTTCTTACGCCGGTTGGAACAGAGTCTGAAAAGGAACCGAGAGAGGCTCTCAAGCCCGGAACGTCCCTTCTGCCCCAGTCACTCGAAAGCGACCGTGCGTCTAAACGTTTGGCTTGGATGCGTCAAAGAGGAGCCGCCAGCGACACAACTCCCGAATCCTGGACCCACGTAACTCTCACCACGGGCCAAACAGATTAAAAATGTGATTCTTTTTTCACGTGTTTTGCCTTTCAAAGCAATTCGAATCTTTCAAAAAAGACTGCATTTATAAAAAACAGTCTTAAATTTTTCACCCCCCACTATTTTTTTTACCTTCATCTCCCCTCCCCTAAAGCTGAACAATCAAAAACGAAAATTCGTGTTAACGCAAAAGCAATACTTTGCAATATAAATATTTTGTTTTCCTTTTGCTTTTTGTATAATTTTGACCAAAACTTAGGCCTAATTTATTTTTCGGCACATAACATCCTGGCTAGATTTTAAAAAGACAATAGGCCCAGGATTTTTTCGTTTAGTGGTCAGTGCACAAAACCATTTTTTTTTTATTAGCCTTAGCACTAGGTGTAAAATGCACTATTTTAGAATTAGATGATTGTAGTGAAGAGCGTTGAAGAACCGCTCCTGAAGAACCGTTCCATATGACGTCATATGGACTCCTTTCTAAAACGATATAACCTTCGAAATCTTCACTACAATCAAATCCTTATAGAAAATAAAACTTTATTTTTCTGTTCTCCCTTTTTCAAAAATGTTGCGTAAATTCTAAAAATTGTTGAACGAGGATTCCCATTTTGTTTATCCTCGCTTTTTCTTTTGTTTAATTTTTAGAAGGACCAAAATTCAAAATTCCATAAAAACGCCTATAGTTTTACCGTTTTCATATAATAAGAACTTTATGTGATCTATATTTTGCGATGCTCAAAAATTTGATAAAAATATCTAAAAATGTGGTTTTTTAAACAATTTTTTTTTGTACTAAAGTCAATTTTTGTGAAATTTCTTTTTTTTTGACAGAATTACGTCTTTTATCTACGGGTAAGGAAGGGAAGTTAATTTACTCCCGTCGTTATTTTATTTTATGTCATATTTTAAAGCACAATTTCTATTGTAAAACTGTTACTGCAGCTATTAATTGAAGTAAAATAAAGAATGTCTTTACTATAACTACATTATTTAAGCAGATTTTTCCACATGTTTTTATGACAAAAAAGAAAATTTTGGAAAAATTGTTGAATAAAAAAAGATGGAGGAGGTTGAAATCAAGTGGTCGTTTCATGATAACACGATTTTAAAAGCGATCAAAAAGTCATTTATAACTCAAAGTTTCACTGACTGCACTTTAAAAGCTGGAAGCGGACAAATAAAAGCGCACAGAATGATATTGAGCGCATGCAGTCCTTTTTTCAAAGTAAAAAATCGTTAACATCAAGCCAAATTTTTTTTCAGTCTATTTTGAGAATGACACCACAGAATTATTTTTCGACGGTTTATCTTTCGATGAACTTCGTATTTTAATCGAAATATCTACAATGGAGAAATGCGCGTCGAAAAACAAAGGATGGAATAATGCAGCTGAAAACCCAATTTAAACTAGACATAGGCAAAAGTTGGTCAATTTTTAGTTTGTTTCAAAAATTGTTTTTTATAGCGAAAAGTGATTTTTCGGATATCTTGACCAAATCGCAGTTTTCGACAAGTCAGGTCAGCATCAGGATTTAACTTCGAAACACTCGATCCGCAAAGTGACCGAAACCGCCAGAATGTCG
>JACGAQ010002123.1:0-45855 GCA_014119065.1 Orius insidiosus | reverse complement strand
CCCTGCGGTCTCCAAACGAAAAGCGCGAATGGCAACTATAGCGCCAGCGTTCTCGAAAGGGTTAAGGCGTTTTGGGACCCTTGGCCTAGGCTTAACTGGACCATCCTGTAGAACAGCCTATTTTCATGACACCTGATTTTAAAAAGCTGTAGAATGTGCACTATCGACGGCAATGTAGAGGATGGTCGTGTCTCCACTTTTGGCCTAAGGAAATAGTCCACCTGATGGTGGAATATCCATTTTATTTTGAATTCTTTCTCTCCCTTTTTGCTATTTTCAATACATTTAAATTTTTGTTTGTTTATTTTTGAGTTCTTAAGCTCTACAGACCTTAGCATCTCATGATGATTGGCTATGGCTCATCAGTAGGCGAAGAAGATGGCACGTGTAATATTCTCAGGAGCTAGTAACTCCATAGCATGAGTCATTTTTTGGCTCTGCTGTAAAGTAGCCATTTTGATGACATGACCATTATCTACTTCACCATCGGTATATAGCTTGACAGTTGCATCTGCATGCATTTCCTTTGGACCAAATGGGTTTAATTGACTTGGATAGTAATTAAGGTAAGATAGGAATGGGTATTTAGAGATCTTTACTTTTGGTCTCATAATGGATAATTAGCAACCGTAAGCACTCCTTTAACCTAACTAAAAGGTATTGATTAGAATGCATGCTTCCTTTTTTTCTTCTTTACTAAAGGACATTTTGACTCTGGAATTGTTTTTTTATCTTGTGTGCAGCTTAAAGGAGAGGAGTCGCTACGGAGCCACGAGACACCCTTAACCCATCCCATCCTAACCTAAACTAACGCACATAAGCATGTTTAATTTATTTTTTAAATTAATTAAAAATTAATTGCAGGTAAATCGCATGCGTCCTAATTCCTTTTTTTATTTTATTTATCGTCTTTTTTATTTTGAACCCTCGAATAACCTTTTATCCTTACACCTTGGATATTTTCTTCAGAAGAAGATTGGGAACGAGAATTAGAAGCGGAGCTCCAGGACTACGAGATGGTCGGCGACGACAAAGAAGCGGATTTACTCGACGATGAATTGCACACGATCTTAAATAAACCTTTCCCTGTCTTCTATGGCCTAACCGGATGTATAAAAAAAATAGCTTCCTCTATAAAAAATATAAACTAATCGTTTACCTCAATATTATAAAATGTGTGTATATGTTACCCATGTAAGCTAGTCACAGGGTGAATGCGTCTTTCCAATTTTTTTCTTCTCCACAACGTTCACACATTTGAAGCTCTGTAACTGGAACTTCAGCATATCGCCCTGATTTTATTTTTATATTAGTAAAAATGCACTTTTTTTTTTTTGCTTGCGCTTAAACGCCTGGGCTTTAGGTGTACATATTCTTTCAAGTGCATTTTTTTTAAACACCAAATTTGGTTACTGGTTGCGCATAATGACCTTGCGCCTTGTATTTTAAATATTTGTAATTATCCCCCTCTATATAATCATGTTAGAAATCTGTGCACAGTTGAACTTAAATCTTATAAACAATATTGCTTTACTCCATTATAGAGAAATTATAAAAAAAATTTATGGAATTAGAATAAGTAGTGTTAAAGGGGGATTTTTTTTAATTTGGGAAAAAAATAAGACAATAATGAATTGGTTTCAGTAGAAAATTCATTCACCTTGTATTTTCACAAAAATCATTGTTATATTTGTTTATTTCTATTTGCTGGGAAATGGATTATTTTAGTTTTGAGAAAAGAGAGAATTTTGAACATCCGCCGCAGCTTAAAAGAAGCGCCTCATGGCGACACGTGTTCTCTCTTTTCCCAAAACTAAAAAATAATCAATTACCCAACATATGTATCATTTAAAAAAAATCGTGATATGTAATGTGTTTTAATAGGTCAGTAGTGCTTTTTTCTTGCCTTTCAAAAAAAATATTTTGTGGAAATAAAGCAATATTAAATTATACTCATATCATGTTATAATGCTTAGATACTTTATTGTTTAATGGTTATGGTTTATCTTCACCAAATTTGGCACTTAGAAAAATTAGAATAGCAGGATACTAGTATTTTTATCAAACTAGTCCTTAGAAACACATATGTGTATAGGCACTAATATAGGATTTGGTGAAAAGACGGTTGAAAATATTTGTACTCTATTGTTCTGTTATGTGTATTATGTAATAGTATATAAATAAAATTATGATGTATGGTGTTAATTCTTTAGTTTATGTCTGAAATGAAGAAATGAGAGTTTTAATTTCTTTTTTTGTTACTTACATGTATGCGCGAGTGAATTGGTATCCCTGAAGGAAGAAATCGATAAGTTGACGCCACACATGAAGATATTTTTGGGGATTATGACGAGTGACCAACGAGCCCAGATTAAAGCTGTGAGTCCTAGAGACGCTGACTGTCCCATACTTATTTTATCCGCTGGTCTCATCAAGTCGCCCAGTCCTGCAAGCACGATTGTCTAAAAAGGTCCTAAAATGTCGACTTAAGGCTGCTTGGAAAGCTTCTGACTTACAGATTTAGCAACCGGTGCCCAAAATGAAGACGTTTTTGGACCTAAAAACTCGAGAAAAAATTTTTTTGCCATTTCATGCTTACCTGCAGGGTGGTTCCAAACTGGCTGAAACCTATTGGGAACCCATGGATCGACAAACTTTATGATCTTAACGTACAATTTCGATAAAATAGGCAACATTTTTCTTCCTTGAAGAATTTTCACATGATTTATGTTTTAAAAAAAATTATTCAACTATAAAAATATAATTTTTTTATAATAACAAAATAAATATTTTAAAATCAACGAAATTATTCACAGTCATGAAAATAATTTTATACAATACTACTTAAAATTATTTTTCACAGCCATGAGATTTATGCAGGTAATTCTTTTTGCTCCCTCTGATACCTAAAACAAATAAAAATCAGGTTAGCATCTTAAGTGAAAAGAAAACAAAAAATCTTAACCCAAAGGATTTTTAAAGGCAAAAAGGCGAGAAATATGGGCGAAAATGCAGCAAAAAAGGCGTTTGATTTGTCTTTTGAGCTAGAGGAAGGAAAACACCAGAAATATGGTGCAATTGAAGTTATCACCACAAAAAAATTAGAGGGAATTCATGTTTCGTGGTGCAAAAATGAGGAAGCCTCCCAAAAAATCCAGTAATGGAGATTCTTGGCCAGAAGAGCATGGAAATAGCCCAAAAAATTAGGATCAAGGTGGAAAAGTTGAGCTGAAAGAGCATTCATATGTCTTTTGAACAAGATACCTTTCTTTCACCCAATTTTCAGGCGTTTTCCACATACTTTTGGCTGAGATATTGCTGAATATCATGCCAAAGGAGTCTCCTACTACTGTCCCAAAATAGTGGTGGATTTCTAGGAAATCCAAATATCCCAAACATAAGTTTCAAATTTTTGAAATAAAGATTTTACATGTATGCTCTTGAACATTGGTATAAACCGGTGGCTGCGACGAAGAGGTTGACACTAAAAAGACCCCAGTTTTTGGGTATGATGACCAAAGAGTATCTACTCCAAATGATCCCGGTGGCTGCCAGAGCTCCCGACTGCGGCATACTAATTTTATCTGCGGGCCGCTTCAAATCACTCAAACCTGCTATCACAAGGCTCTAAAAGTAAAAAATAAAATATAAAAATCAATTCCTTAAAAAGTTACTGAACTTACCCATTTTACAGCAGGAGCCCAAAAGAACACAGTTTTAGGTCCTGAAAACAAAAATCAGCATCTCAGACTATGCGCAATACAAACATAGGAAAACGCCTTGCCATGAAATCCAGCAAAAAGGGATAAAATCGAAGAAACCCAGCATAAATTAAAAAACCTCTGGGGTCCGGCCACAGCGAATTTTTTTAAATTTCAAACAGACATCTCCGTCATTTATTCGAAATTCAAAAATTAGTTTCTTAAAAAATTTTTCTTCTTTCTCTCTCATTAGTTTCTTGTTCACCGACTAAAGAAAATTTGGTGAAATCGGTTGAAAACTGTGGCAGTAGAGTGTTCCGGAAAAAAATGCTACGGACGGACGGCACCACTGACAAAGTTGAGATCGGTAAAGATCAATATTCGATTTGACCCTCCGGGGTCTGGAAGACCCTTCCCCAAAAACCCGACATGGAGGGTATCACAATAACTTCTTTAAGGAAGTTAAAAATGGAATTGTTGGACTACAAGCAAAGAAAACGCAGTTTCAGTAGAAGGTTTTTTATAATAAAAAAGCCGAGGAAAACATCAAAAAACTTGTGTTTCTTGCACAAAAATTCTGTGTGATTTTTTTCTATTACTATGTTATTTATTTTAATTTTTTTTACATATAAAAAGCTGAAAAGCTATTAGTCCTAATAATATTAAAAGAGTACCACCCAGACATCAGACAACCTCATTGGTCAAGATATCTAATCATTAATCATCTTCGGTGTCTGAAGACTCTCCCAAAAACCGGACTTCGAGGGTGATTACAGTAACTTCTCTTTAAGAAAAGAAAAAAATTAGGACAATTAATGCAAGTCATACTTTTTAGTATAAAATAAAAGATAATTCAAAATTTCTTGTCTGTAAAAACTAAAATGAATCTAATACACCATATACCTCTTTAGATTCATACTCCCCCAATTTTGTTAAAATCATGAAGAAAAACCACTTTATTCCCATTCCATTTTTCTAAAAGAAAAAAAATTGTCCTAGAGAAAAAAAGGTATCAACAATAGGGGGGGGGGGGGGGATTTCAAGTACATAGTCAGGAAATTAACTATTAAAGATAATGAGTAATAAGATATTGTTGATAATTGTAAAATATGCATCGGGTGATATCGTGAAAGTCATAAAAGACGATAGCCACCTGTTGATCACGAATGAATCACGGAAAGCCCAAAACTCCTCGAAGTTTACCATAAAAATGATATTTTTTGTTAAATTTTACCCGCTTCGTGATTCCAAAAGGGCTGAAATTTCTTCGGAACGAATTTATCCGCGATTTGTATCGTTTTTCTGTAGACGAGCGACATGATTGGAACTTGCGTGACAGTAATAAACTAAAGAAATTATAAATTGTACGGCTTTTTTCAAGGTCCAGTTTATTTTTTATTGTCTCCCTCTCTCCACAATTGATTGCGGGGAGAGGGGATCTTGGCCTTTGCGTCTGAGCCCCGAGGACGACCGCAACGAGAATTTATTGACGAGGACGATATCAAAAAATCGTGTACACGTTGAGATAAAGTTTTTGAAAGTTTCGCTTTTATCTATTTTTTCCCGACAGAGGGAGTAATTTTGTCCGCCAATTTTCAAATAATAGCTTGGTTCCAACCGCAGTTTGAAACTGGTTTGGAACTCTTGGAGCATGCGCAGAAGGATTTGGACGTCAAATTAGACGTAGTCGTTTGTCAGTCAAATCTGAAGTCATCTGACGTCCAAATCCTTCTGCGCGTGCTCCAGGAGTTCCAAACTGCTGTTAGAACAAAGCTAATGTATCTTATTCTTAAACAGAGGCCTCTCATTGGCTGACGGTGACACAATCCTTCATTCTCCATAGTTAAGGAACGGAAAAGGAGTGTGTAAAGTATCCTTTTGGTTAAGGAAAAAAGAGTTTTTTTTTTTTTTTTATAACTTTTTGGGGATTTCTTGTCGTTTTCATAGCACTCCAATGCTTTCTAAGGACTGTAAACCTCTTTTTCAAGATTTTTTAAAATCCATTTTTGAGTGAAAATCAGGAAAATGAAATCATTTATAACTTAAAACAATATTTAATTTTAAAACTGGTGTACAAAAATTTGAGGCGTATATTTACAAAGAGCGAGGGGGGAACATAAAAATGCGCTAGGATTGGTTAAAAACCGGGAAAATGTCCTTTAGTCAATAAAAAATAAAGTTTTTGAGATCAGATCGTTCGTCCGAAAAAGCCGAAGTTTAAAGGTTGATTGTTGTTATTGTTGTTGTCGTCTTCATCTTCCATCATGTCGACATCACGAGGTGGAACAGGGTCGTTTTTTTCTTCTTCGTCTTTTTTCTCTTCTTTGGCGAAACCTAGGATCTGTTCGAGGTCGCCAGGTGGTTGCCAGAGTACGAGAGCGTTGGTTGGACGTTGGCATTGTTCAAGAAGTCGCTGAGGAAGAATTTGAGTACTCGTTGAAGCTACGTCTTTAAGCTGGTCGCATAAAACGAGCTTGGGAAGGGATTCGTCGACTTTTGAGGATTCCTCGACATTACATTCGATCGTGCATGTACCATGCGATGTGAAGTCATTCGACAAGTGAATACCATTGAGCTGCGATACCATCCTCTCCTCCGAAATGTGCATTTTTGAAGGTAGGATTTCATCGTCGTCCAAAGCGAGTTTTCGCTTCACCGGATCCTTTTTGAAGAGACACCACGGAGGCATGAACGCCGGATTGCACACAGGTCTGAATATAAACTCCTGATCCCGCGACATTCTGAAACTAAAAGATTTCAATATAAAAAAAAAAAATCTAAACCCCCTGAAGGTCATTAAAACCCAAAACTTCTCTCCTTCCTAAGAAAATAAAGATTTCAACTTACCGAACACCGTGCCGTAACTTCAAAAAGGACAAATATTCACATTAAAAGATATAAAACGTCAAATTAGAGCCGAATGTAATGATAAATAAACTTTTTGTTTATACTTGAAAAATGAACGACAGCTGAAATGGATTTTAGAACAAGTCTAGACTCTTCTATGACGTCATTGCGTACTATCTCTGACGTTATGTGGTGTACCTTAAAGCGCTTTAGTACACCATCAACAAAATTAATCATTAGCATGACTTTTTGCAGTTTTTAAACTTATTTAGGAGTAAATAATGTACATAATTGTTATGCGGTAAAAATTATTGAAATATTTTGGGGAAAAAGAGGGAAATTTGGTTTTAAATCCCATGTCTTTACCTCCCATACGCCTACTGGGGAGATTATGAACTAAGTATGTAAACAAAAACATTCTTGAAAGTTGAAAACTCTTGTTCCCCATTTTAGGATTTGCAGAATAAAAACTTAAAATGAGTATGAGCGAGTCTGAGTCAGACGAAGAAAGGTAATTTTGTGATGGTTCCTTCATTATTCTGATGGGTTTTGTATTTCTAGGGTGGCTGGGATTGATTTTGATTTTTCCAATGCGAATTCTGCCTCCAGAATCGCAGTTGCAGTCAGAGAGATTAATTTCGCTAAAGTTAAAGAATTGATTGATCAAGGATGCGCTGTTGACATTCCTGACAATCGAGGGTTCACAGCGCTGCATGAAGCCGCACAGAACGATCGCTGCTATAAAATAGCTCGACTTCTGATCAAATCGGGCGCTTTTGTCGACCACGTTACTCATAATGGGGACACCCCGCTACACTTCGCCGTTTTCCGTTCCTGTCGTAAAATCGTCAAACTTCTTCTTTCTCATAAATGCCTTGTGAATAAACACAATCTTGATGGGCTTACTCCGCTTCATTATGCCTGCATGAAAAATGATATGACAATCGTAAAACTTCTTTTGAATTCAGGAGCAGACGTCAACGCCAAAACATATGTTGATGAAACTCCAATTTACAAAGCGATTCAAGAATCAAATATAAAAGCCATTGAGCTCCTTATACAATCGGGAGCAGATCTATCCATAAATGACTACTACAATCGTTCATTACTTCAGATCTCATGTGCCTCAGATCCCATCATATTTGACTTATTGTTCCCTCATTTCCCCAAGAATGCCGTCGACCATTCTTCCGATGACGGTTGGACAATATTAATGGAATCGCTCCAGCTAAGAAATTATGACATTGCTGCCAAACTGATCCAAAATGGTGCAGATACGACAAAAACTGACTTTAGAGATCTTCTACCTTTACATATAGCAGCCCATTCTGGAAGCTATGAATGCTTCGAGCTGATATTGACAAAACTCCGGTGTCTGCCATTGAACAATATGCAGTCATATCAGGAGCTATGGTTCACTCGAGAAGCCTCGGATGCCTTCTTTTAGATAAACACATGTATGAAGGACTGCGCCTTTTTTTAAACTCGAATCTTCCCAAAGATGTTATCGCATGCCCAACAATGATGGGCGAACGACTTGTTTCTCCTGTATGTTTCTTACTTCTCCATACATGCATAGAAGACAAAATGAAATATTTAGAACTGCTTCTTACCAAAGATGAATTGGTTTTTCCAATTTATGATGGTTATAGCTTTGCTACTACATTAGAAGCATTGACAACAGCCCATATTTTACCTCATAATTGCCAATGTATGGAAATGCTTCATTTACTGTTGGAAAAAGGTGCTAATCCTGATTTGACCACAAACGGAAAGTTTCTTCCGGACTTTTTTTACCGCCTTCTCATCTCCAATTTCGTCCAGGGTGTCTTACTCGCATTACAGTACACCAAATTTATAGAGCCGCGCCATCTTTTAAATGCCTACTGTGAAGAATTCCCTCGTGTAGCGACTGAACGTGAATTCGATGATTTCTTACCTCGAATGAAGATGATGGAGCCGCTTTTGAGCATCACGAATGATGTTAATACGCCTCTTTCACTTCTTAAACTCGCCACAATAACGTCCGTAGGGAAAAGAGTTTATGAATATCTACTTAATAATCATAAAGTTCCTTCCTTAAAAACCCTCACTCGATCTTCCATAAGAGAACATTTACGCCAAAACTGCGGACAAAACGCATTTCTACAAGCTTTACAATCATTGCCGCTCCCCAAACCAATGATTGATTACTTGACATACAAAATATTGTGTTAATTTGTCAATTTTTGTTAATAAACTGGAGGAGTGGGCCTTTTGTCAGGGGCTCCTTTACAATTTTTTTATTTATTTGTTCAAATTAATGTAATAATAATTTTTGTGTATCATAAGAATTTTTAAAAATATACTAATTTATATTCTTGTTAATTTATTTTTTAATCATGTATGATGTACGTCGGCACTTTTAACTTACTTAAAGAAGTAGTATTAATTAGATTCAAATTCATTGCATCCAGCTGATCCAAGTCAAGTTTAAATCTTTCTTAGCCATCCGCATAACATCAGAAGGCGATAGGATGAACGGTTTTTGGGAGATTCGCAGTTTAGGCCCTAAGTAAAGTACCATAACCGCTGGTCCGATTAAAACCGTTAACAAACTCATAAATTCTATTGGTTTAAAAGCGCTAAATATAAAACGTTTCTTTCAGAATTTACCTAAAAACCTAATGAATGTTAAGATGTTCATAAATATTTTATGAACTTTCAAAAAATTGATATTGTCATTTTTATTTATTTTTTTAATGAATTTCTGATGAATTTGATGTTGTTATTTAATTATTTAACGTAATTTATTGCAAATTCATAAAAAAAAAAAAAAATAAAAAAAAAAAAAAAAAAAAAAAAAAAAGGACTTCGAGAAATACATTATTTTTAAAAATCATGATAAATAGATATTTTAATTTAATTTTTTTAAATACCTACATAATTTTCCAATATTTTTAATTAATTAATTACTTAATTTTTTTTTAAGAATTCCAGGAATTTATACTTACTCTCAAAAATTATAACTCTTGTTTTAATCAATTTGGAGTAAGTTTTGTTAATTCTTTACATTAATTATTAATAATTAATTACTTAATTTTTTTTAAGAATTCCAGGAATTTATACTTACTCTCAAAAATTATAACTCTTGTTTTAATCAATTTGGAGTAAATTTTGTTAATTTCAATTAATTCTTTACATTTTTTATTAATTTCTATGTTTTATGTAAGTGACTGTTAGTTCTAATCGACTCGTCCTACCTGCTGAACATTTTTTTAATGTTTCAAATTTTTTCAGAAATCGAGAATTTTTGTGGCACGCTTACACACTGACGCCACATCTTTCTGTATAACCACACAGAAGTGTCAAAAATGTAAACAACCTGCTACGTTTACGTTGATTAATAATAATTGTAGCACAGAGTAATATATATCCTTACGTCCTTAGTATGTATTGACTAATGAGAAGCTGGAGATAAGTCTGCTGAAGACTTATCGAGAAGAAGGAAAATACAAAAATTAAAAACGTAAATAAGTACCTGTTGCTAGTTAAAATGGAAACTGGTTTAGTTATAAAAGAAGAGAACGAAGATATCTTCGACATAAAAGAAGAAAAATTTTTCGACGAAAGGCAACAATCGAGCATAAAAGATGAAAAAGTGAAGACAGAAGATGCAGATCCTGAAAAGACATTTGTTTGCTCATGTTGTGGTTATAAAACTGTGGAAAGGTATCTTCTTAAATCTCACTTAAAGACGCACATTGGATTTTCATGTGGAAGTTGCAGCTTCATTTCTTTTTCAAAAACCGATTATGAAAACCATAAGGTTCTTCATGCTGAAAACTATTCTTGTGATCTTTGCCATTTTACCACCAAAGATAAGGGAGTCTATAAGGATCACATGAAAGGTCATTTATGCAGTTATGAGACCATTAAATTAAGAAGTTTGAGAAGTAATCCCCTTGATAAATCTAAGCATGCTCAAGATATTAAGAACTCAGGAGAAGAAAAACCTTTTGCATGCGATTCATGTGACTACAGGGGTAAAACCATTTATTATTTAAAACAGCATAAACTCTCTCATCAAATACATTCATCAAGACGTTTTTCATGTAGTGTCTGTGATTATAAAACTAATTTTACAAACCGTTTGAAATACCATGTCGCCACTCATACGGGTGAGAAGCGATTTAGATGTAAATATTGTGGTTTTAAGACAATGAAAATGTTCTCCTTAAAAGAACATTTGGAGCGATCGCATCAAGCTAAGCGTTTTTCATGCGAGCTCTGCGGCTACACCACTGCTAGCGTTTACGCCTTCAATAAACATTCTCACAACATTGATAATAAAATATGATATTCAATATTTCTTCTTAATTTATTTCCTGTTAAAGATTTAAGTGACAGTGACAACAGAAAGTTGGGTGTTTTCATAATGGCAAAACTTGAATATGACTATAAGAGTAAAGCCGTCTGGAGCATCTTTTCCCATACACTTCACGGCCACAATTTTTATCCTTCCACCAAAATTTCATAGGATATTTCTTTCTTAGTAGTCTTGAAAATGATGCGATTTTTGAAATTTGCAAAAACAGCGATGATTCGTTGCTCTTAAATTTTGTGTATTACGCTGGTCTAATCGCTCCTTATATTAGCTTTGTTCTTACCGCAATTTGAAACTCATGGAGCATGCGCAGAATGATTTGCACGCCTAATTGGACGTCAGTTGACTTCACATTTTACGGATAAACAGTTTAAACGACGTCAAATTGGACGTCAGTTGACTTCACATTTTACAGATGAACAGTTTAAACGACGTCAAATTTGACGTCCAAATCCTTCTGCGCATGCTCTAGGAGTTTCAAACTGCGGTTGGAACAAAGCTTTTATGTATTTATCAAAATTTATTGGAAAAAAAGGAACACTTTGGGCATCTTTTCCAGAATTTTAAGGATTTCAGAGTAATCGATAACACATTATCATGTAACTCATCAGTAATTACTGATTAATATATTACCTGTAAACAAGCATTTCGCGACGCCGCCAAGGGGAGCTTGAAACGTGAGCACGGGTGCTTCATCACTCCTCAAATTTTCTTTTGTCATACCCAGAGAGCGGACATTCGTGCAGTCAAAATGAAAAACGTGCATAAAAAATGCTAAATCGTGCAAAAAACGTGCAATATAAGTTTAAAACATGCTTTTACAGAAAATTACGCACCGACTTATAAGAAATTTTATTTGTTTTTTGGTAGAACAATAATCGGTAAAACAACACATGGTGCCATTCGTACTTTTTGCGCTTTTAGTCGGGTTTTGCTTTGCGGGGCGGAACGCTACCGCGTTCCTAGATAACCTCTTGGCGGAAGCAATCACTTTGACAGTGAAATATGACGCATTTCACTGCTACATTTTACCGACCCTGTACCCTGTTCCAGTGATTTTCAAATAGAGGCCTGTATTCACGAGATTCACCAACGAATTTTTAATATAATTTTTCTTGCTGACGATTAATGGTGTTTTCGGCAGCCAGAAAACCATATCAGTTCGACAGTTCCTGGTTCTAATTAACCTTTGCTACCAATTTTGATCCGTCTCTCACAGCTTCCGGCTACCGGGCACTTTTTCCCTTCTCAAAAGACCCAAAAGGGTTCCTTCAGGCAAACTAAATACTATGTAATGTAAATATTTAGTTAAATAGCATTCTAATTTTTATTTCTTTAAACATTAAAAGAAAAAACATTAAAAAATAATAATAAATCAAAATGTGCAGCTAATTTGCAAAATTCCCAAAACGTGCAATTTTCGTGCAATATACCCCAAAACGTGCAATTCGTGCAGTATTAAGTAGTGCTTAAAATGCTCAGTTTTTCATGATTCGAAAAACTATCTAAATTTTATTGATTTCCAAGCAGCCAAAAAAAACATGCCATTGCACGGGAATCCTTGCTCTGCAGTCATCAGTAATCACTAAT
The DNA here is from genome assembly GCA_014119065.1 of Orius insidiosus. Classification (NCBI taxonomy): domain Eukaryota; kingdom Metazoa; phylum Arthropoda; class Insecta; order Hemiptera; family Anthocoridae; genus Orius; species Orius insidiosus. The sequence continues at coordinate 33,351 of JACGAQ010002123.1, read as the reverse complement.
TAATATATTACCTGTAAACAAGCATTTCGCGACGCCGCCAAGGGGAGCTTGTAAACGTGAGCACGGGCGCTTCATCACTCCTCAAATTTTCTTTTGTCATACCATAGAATAAACAAACCCTTGGTCTTTATTTTATGGTCATACTAAGCCCGCAAGACTTAGCGGTCATGTTGGTTTAGTATCTTAAAATAAAAAAGGAGTCACCCTAACGCCCCCAGCCACTTAGCCATTGGTCCCCATCACCCAAATTTTAACGCCCCCCAGTAACTTCCCGGCGCCCTCAGGGGCGGTGCCGCCCCTATTGAGAATCACTGATTTACAAGAAAAAGTACTAGTCTGGAGCTGGCCCCGACGGGAACTTCCTTAAAGAGAAGTAACAATATAGGAGGGGGAATTATAACGGAGGGGGAAGTATAACCGAGGGGGAAGTATAAAGAAAGAGAAGTGTAACGGAGAAGGAAGTTTAAAAAAAAAATGTTTTACCAAAAAAATTTTTTTTTTTTTTTTTTCAAAAAATTTTCAAAGTTTATTTCGAAAAATTTTCCGGGGTTTTTTTTTTCGAAAAATTTTATAAGTTTTTTTGAAATTTTTTTTTTTTTTTGAAATTTTTTTTGTCAAGGTAGAAATAATGGGCTCTTTGGCCTAGGGATGTGCCTCTCATAAAGGGTAGAAGTACGAAATTTCTCCCTACTAAAAAAAATTAATAAATAAAAAGTCGCAATTTTTTTACGCCAAAAATTCTTAAAAATATAAGGAGTAATTGGTGAAAATTTGGTGAAAATCGGATTAACGGTTCGGCCGCAGCGAATTTTTTAAAATTTCAAACAGACATATCTCCGCCATTTTTCGAAATTCAAAAATCCCCCTCGTTACATTCTTCTTCACCGGCTAAAGAAATTTTGGTGAAAATTTGGTGAAAATCGGATGAAAACTGTGGCCGTAAAGTGTTCCGGAAAAAAATGCTACGGACGGCCGGCACCACAGACAAAGTTGAGATCGGTAAAGATCAATATTCGATTTGACCCTCCGGGGTCTGGAAGACCCTTCCCCAAAAACCCGACGTCGAGGGTATCGCAATAACTTCTTTAAGGAAGTTAAAAGGAGTCACCCTAACGCCCCCAGCCACTTAGCCATTGGTCCCAATCACCCAAATTTTAACGCCCCCCAGTAACTTCCCGGCGCCCTCAGGGGCGGTGCCGCCCCTATTGAGAATCACTGATTTACAAGGAAAAAATTAATGACTGAAAGTAGTTAAATTTATTAAAGGATTTACACATTTTGAATGTGAATACAATTCACATTCATAATTGCATATTCATAAGCTTTTGTTTTGAAATATATCAAAGTTAAAGGCCTTTTATCATAATTTTTATAAACAAGAAACCAAAATTTATGACTTTTATAATCCAAAACAAAATGTGAGAATGTTCTTTAAAATGAAATGTTTCACTGTTACATATGAATACACCCAACTCATAATATTCCCCTTTTTTATCTCAATCATCTTATCACTTGGACAACAAATTTTTAATAATTTAAAATTTTTTTAGAAATCTGAAATTTTCAAGATGTATAAACACTACCCAACCTAGTGTTTAACCCACTATAAAAATGAGAATCATTCCGATTTCAATTTATTCAGAACAATTGAAATAAAATGAAGAAAATATATATTTGAATATCATTTTATATTATCGATGTCGTGTGAATGTTTATTAAAGGCGTAAACGCTAGCGGTGGTGTAGTCGCACTGCTCACAAGAAAAACGCTCAGCTTTTTTCGGATGCCTTCGCTCCATATGATCTTTTAAGGATAACATTTTCATCGTCTTAAAACCACAATGATCACAATTGAATCGCTTTTCTCCCGTATGAGTGGCAATATGGTACTTCAAACGGAAAGCCATATTAGTTTTGTAATCGCAGAAAGTACATTTATATCGTTGCTCTGCATGACAAATACTTATGTGATCTTTTAAACTACGTTTTGTTATACCTCTATAATCACATAAATGGCATGGAAAGGGTTTATCTTCTTCTTTCCTCGAATTCTTAATGTCTTGAATGTGCCTAGGTTTCCCTCGCGTATGAACCTTAAGATGATTTCTCAAACCTCTTAATTTGAGTGTCTCATAACTGCAGAAAGGGCATTTGCGTTTTCTTTCGCCTAAATGACCTTTCATATGATCCTTATAGACTTCCTTATCATTTGTGGTAAAATGGCAAAGATCACAAGAATAGTTTTCAACATGAAGAACCTTATGGTTATCATAATCGGTTTTTGAAAAAGAAATGAAGCTGCAACTTCCACATGAAAATCCAACGTGCGTCTTTAAGTGAGATTTAAGAAGATACCTTTCCACAGTTTTATAACCACAGCATGAGCAAACAAATGTCTTCTCAGGATCTTCATCTTCTGTCTTCACTTTTTCATCTTTTATGCTCGATTGTTGCCTTTCGGCGAAAAATTCTTCTTCTTTTATGTCGAAGATATCTTCGTTCTCTTCTTTTATAACTAAACCAGTTTCCATTTGGGGAATCTTATTTACTATTTAAATTGTTGTGTTTACTTATTTCTGTTTACCGATCTGTCTGGTTACTTGACATGTGTAGCTCAAGATAACCACGAAGAAGGTTCTTCTGTTTTGCCACAGAACCACAGAGTAACACGTGTTATCGTTGTTCTGTGGTTTTGCACATTTTTGACAAAATCAAGTGAATTTTGATCTTCTTACATATATTTTTAGATTACGGTGATACCTACAGTCTACATATTTGTTTTTAATTTTAAAGACAAGTGAAATTTTTGGACAAAAATTTTTTAAAAGTGTTTATTTTTGTTAACAATGGAAACTTCTTCAAAAGAAGAAAGATTCGAAGTGTCCTTCATTAAAAAAGAAGATAATTTCGACATAAACATGAAAAGAGAAGAAAACTATTCGTGCGACTTGTGCCATTTTAAGTGCGAAACCGATGATATTTTAAAAAGCCACATTTTGGACCACAAGTACCAGTGTTACCTCTGTGAATATTCTTGCTTTGATGAGGTTTCTTTGGATGATCATTTGAAAGAACATGATAAAAATAGAAATAAAAAGACATTTATTTGTGATTTTTGTGGTGTTAAGACTATGAGAAGGTGTTGGTTTAAATCTCATATTAAGACGCACATGGGATTCTTTTGCGGAAGTTGTAGCTTCATTTGTTTTTCCATCTCCGATTATAGAAACCATAAACTTCTACATTTGGAAAACTATTCTTGTGAACTTTGCCATTTTACCACAAATGATGCTCGATATTTTAAGAATCATATGAAAATCCATTTAGGATGCAAAGTGCATAAGTGCCATTTTTGCGATTTTGAGACGTTTTATTCGTCAAGTTTTAAAAATCATCTCATGATTCATACTGGAGAAAAACCTTTTGTTTGCGATGTTTGTGATTATAAGGCGATCTCTTCGTCTAATCTGTCTGCTCATAAAATTAGGCATACTCGAAAAGTAGAAAAAAGGGATGAAGATAAGCCGTTTGTATGCGATTTATGTGATTACAGGGGTAAAAACATGCGTTGTTTAAAGCAGCATAAACTGATTCATCAAGTCCGTTCATTAAAAAAACGTTTTTCATGTTGTGTCTGTGATTATAAAACTCATCGTCCGAGCCGTTTGAAACTGCATGTCGCTACTCATACGGGAGAGAAGCGATTTTCATGCGATCTTTGTGGTTACAAGTCGATATACCTTTCAGATGTGAAGGTTCATCGTGAGCGGACACATCCGAAAAAAATTGATCGGTTTTCTTGTGAGCATTGCGACTACACCACTGCTAGTGTTTATGCATTCAATAAACATTCTCACGATGATGTTAATAAATGATATTTAAATAATTCTTTCTTTTTATTTCTAAATTCCTTCCGGAGGTTAAAAAAAAAGTGAACTCCGAGTTCCTGACAGGTCCAGAGCATTCACAGCAGAACCAAACTCCCCATTTTGGTCGACCTGCTGGCAACTCCTTAGAGCAGCTGCAAGCTGCTAGAAGGACAAACAATAGGAAGGGGTTCCCTTGCCTAGTTTCCATTGATTTTCTAATTTGCTTTTCTGCAGACCGCTAAATGACCAAACATTGGGAACCCCTTCCTATTGTGCGTCCTTCTAGAAGCTTGCTGCTGCTCTAATGTTGTCAGCAGGCCGACCAAAATGGGGAGTTTGGTTCTGCCATGAATGCTCTGATCCTTTCAGGAACTCCATGGCTGACCTTGGGAGTTCGCACATCTTTTCTGAAGTGAAGAGCGCTCTTTTTGAGCACTTGTCTCTTCACGCTTTTAGAAATGAGATGGCTTCTGAGCCCTAGGGCTATTTCGTCAGCCCTGCGTGCCCAAATCATTCCCACACGAGGTATTCTAGAGGATGGTTCAATAACTTTCCTTTGTGAAAATTGAAAAATATTTTATTGGGTAAACCTACATTAACAGGTGAAGCCATTCAGTAATAATTAAATAATTGTTTATTTTTCAACAAAATTATTTATATAAACATAAAAAACAATCTTCACCAGGAACAAAAATGCTGGAACTTTATAACTGGGCGTCAATCTTAGCACTTCTCATTGTGCATCTAGATCAGAGCCTCACTCAATGATTTTGGCAAGCAATACAGCGAACTAAGCGGGTCAGGTCAAACCAGAGTCAGGCTTACCAACTGCTACCCCATCAAGAACTGGAGTTTTTGAAGAGCTTTCAACTGTCTTTTTATTATTATGTACTTTCATATGGCTCCTCAAATGACTAGGTTGGGTGAACTTTTTATCGCAGATTTGGCAACTGTAAGGCTTTTCTCCAGTATGAGTTCTTACGTGACTTCTCAAATCGTTGGATTGGCTGAACTTTTTATCGCAGAGTTCGCAAGCGTACGGCTTCTCCCCTGTATGGGTTCTGAGGTGTCGCCTCAAATCGACAGCTTGAGTGAACTTCTTATCGCATAGCTCACATCCGTAAGGCTTCTCCCCTGTATGGAATTTCATGTGACTCCTCAAATGGTTGGTGTCAGCAAACTTCTTTCCGCATACTTCACAGCTGTACGGTTTCTCACCAGTATGAACTCTGGTGTGTATTTTAAGATTGTTCGAACCAGCAAATCTCTTCCCGCATACTTCACATTTGTATGGCTTGTCGCCTGTATGGACTCGCAGATGTATCTTCAATTCAGTCCCTAACGCAAACTTCTTATCGCAGAATTCACAAGTAAACGGCTTCTCCCCAGTATGCATCTTAATATGTCTCCTCAGATGATTCGGCTGCGTAAAGTCCTTACCGCATATATCACAGCAATATGGCTTTTCACCCGTATGGGTCCTTACATGGCTTTTAAGACTACTAGCTTGCCCAAACTTTTTTCGCATATTTCACAACTGTAGCGTTTCTCCTCCGTGTGGGTTCGTTTGTGCCTTTTCAGATAAGTTGCTATGGCGAACCTTTTATGACATATATCACATTCAAAACGTTTTTCCTCATTTAAGTTACCAATACAAGATTCATCAAAATTCTCCTGAACATAAATCTCTGGTTCCACTTCCAAATTGATAAATGGTTCTTCGCTATCGTCCTCTTCCTTAACATCCACGAAATCTTCCCCATTTTTCACTTTTTCACCAATATCCTCGTTAATCCCGGATTCATTTTCTTCGTATGTGTTCCTCAGGAGCTCTTCCTCCATATTTACCAAGGCCTTTTAAATAAGTCCATACACTTAATAATAAATAAATATTAGATAACCACAAAATTACCTCATGTTTCCTACACACTGCAGCATAGCCAATCTCAGTTAATTTCCCCGACGCCGAAAAATAAAAGAATGACAAAGAAAATTTTCCGATGATACCATAAAATAAACACACCTTGGTATTTGTTTTTGTTTATGTGTATAAGAAAAAAAGGATTACAAAAAATGAACTATACACCTCAAAAACCTAAAAAGTTTTGTCGATGTTTAAACTTTTATTTCATAACGCATTATGTACTAAAGTTAGTTTTATATCATTTAAGTTTTTTGCCCACAAAAATGGTAATTTTTTCATTTTTTTGTCCCAAATACTTTCTTGAGCTTTGCAAAAAAATGATAAAACACAAAACTTTTTTTATGCTTTCGTTGAAAAATATAAGTACTTTTCTAAATAAATTTTTTTTCTTTATAGAATTGGACTACAAAGCCTGTGAAAAGGCTGAATTCCAAGCGGATCTTTTCACCGAAGATTCGACCACGTGAGAGTAAGTGATGATAGAAAATTTACAGGGGGAAAAAACCTATTTCTAGTGCCTATCACCACTTATATACAGGGTGGTTCACTCTGGATGACCCCTTTTATATTTTAAATTATTGAAGAAAGAAAAGAAATCTTTTTTTGACTAAACTATTCTTTAGGTATATCAGAATCGTAATCTACGATGTATACCAAGTGATTTTCTTAATTTTAATGGCAGTGGGCAGTTCCGTCAGGCACCATGTTGAATGTTTCATCATGTTTTTCTTTTGTCCTTGAGCCCCATTAAATTTAAATATAAAATTTCTCTCCTCCTTTTTTGACCCACTTTGCTAAATCAACTGAGAAAAAAAAAAAGTCCGCGTAGGAGGAAATCGCTTTCTTCACGGGAAATCATTATTCATAATTTTTTATGGGAAGTTCGCAGGTGTTCGATTGTTCCCCATAATTGCAACCAATCAATCTTTTTAGAAGATTTTTTATGTCCTGCACATTCACTTGCTGAAGACGTTCACCATCCACTATGTTCTTCGCCGAGAAAAAGGGTAAAAATCAAAATTACGTTGGTCACACTGGATGAGGAAAACACTGTCAACTTTTGAGGTCGGAGGACTCGGAAGTGAAGTGTCGAGTGTTTTATAAATTGACCAGACGTAAAGACACTTCCATATTCTTTTGTTTTTTTTTTTTTCAAACCCGTTATTTTATCCATTAGACCTTTTTGTTAAAATATATCATATTTTCACAAATTGTTTTTTAAAATTAAATAATGAGAGAGGGCTAAAAAAATAATTATCGTCGCTATATGGAAATCATAAAACCAGGTAATTTCTATTAAATATTGTTCAAAAATTTCATTTCTTTTAAAATAAAAGTTTGTGCAAAAAAACAAAGAAAAACCCAGAAAAACAGCGACCTTGAAAGCATGGATTTTGAAATTTAGGTAGAACATTTTTGAAGGTTCTTTTACTTTAAGAAGGTCGAATATTTCAAATTTTTGTATTTTGAAAGGTCAGGATATTATTGAATTACCTAAAGGATAGAAATTAAAGGTCACGTGTTTTAAAGACTTTTTCTCATTTTTTTTAGTTGTGATGAGAGTAATGGCGGTTTCGATAAACGAAATCTGCGAAAGTGCAAACTTGGCGAGGGAAAAGGCCATTTTCGGCGACTACGAAGCTTCAAACGTCATCTACTCAGAAGTCTCTCTTCGGATCCAAAAGCTGCTGTTGACCATCGCTGATCCGATTCGCAGAAGCAAATGGCAAGAAGTAAGTATAAATATTTAGTATACAAAGGGCTTAAATGAATTTTTTAGATACAACGAAAAATATCGCAGGAACATGAAACTGTCCAGAAGGTCATCTCGACATTACAACTTATCAGGAAAGATCCAAGCTCTCGCCCTATTGGTAAGCTTCTATCTGAGTCATGCCTAATCTTAATCATAATGACGCTTACGATTTTAATCGTAATCATATTATTTTAGATTATGATTATACTTGTAATCATATTTTATAAGTTTTTAAATGACTTGAAGGAAATCTTTTTTCTTCAAAAAATCCTTTAAAAAATCGGATTTTTCAAGAAAAATTTTATATTTTTAAAAAATGACTTTCTAAGGAAATTGTATTTTTCAATGATTTTTACTCCAAAAAATTGTGTTTTTAATTGTTATTTTTTAAATCATGAAAAAAAAATTATGTGCACATAATTTATTTTTAAAGATTTTAAAATATCATAATTTTTAAAAATATTCTTTGAGATAATAATTTTTATAAAGAAAATTGTGATTATCATAAGTCGCAATCACATTTAATTGTATGAATTTTATAACCTAATCGAACTAAAATTATAATCATTAATGTAATCATGCCCATAATCGTAATCATAATCAAAAATGATATCGTGATTATAATCACTTGTTTTTGTTCTTAGGAGTTCAAATGAATAGAATGGTCGGCTTTGATGAGGTGACCAAGGATCCGAATGTGATCTGGATGGGGACTCCGAAAGAACCTGATGTTTGGGCGATGCCTCAAACTAGAGATCCTGATGTCTGGCCTCCACCGACCCCTGTTGATCATAGGTTTGTACAGTATCCTGAGAATTCATCTCTAAGGGTCTTAAAGACCTGTACTTATTAATTTATTTGTGTTCACTATTAATAAGATGTGTTTTTTGTTTTAAAAAGGTCGATGTCCAAAAAAGTGACTTCAAAAAAAGTAGAACCGTCCAAAGGTGGTAAAAATGTGAAAAGTGGTACGAATACTTTAGGCCGTCGTGGTGATGCTAATAAAAACGTCACTCGTAAAATTCAACCTGGTGGAACCCGAAAAGACGCCAATGGAAATCAAGTAAGTAGTTTGTAAACCCGACCTACAATTTTTTAACTTTCTCAAAGAGAAGTTATTGGATTACCCTCCATGTTCTGTATTGGTACCCGCTACATTTATTCTATGGTCTCATTTTTTACTGATATTACGACTGTTTATCTGACATTATGACGAAATTACTACTGTTTAGCTTACAATATGTTGCTGCCTAGCTAACATTATGGCAATATTACGACTGTTCATCTGACATTATGATGAAATTACTACTGTTAAGCTTACAATATGTCAATCTAACAACTGTTTAGCCGACAATTTGAAGATATAATGACTTTTGAGCTGACCAATTACAACCTAACGACTTTTCAACTGTAAAAATGACGGTTTAACAACTGTGTAGCAGTCAATATGACGATATAGCGACTGTTTATCTGACAATATAATGACTCAACGACATGCTAAACATACAATAGGACGATTGAATGGCATTTAGCTGACAATATGACGATTTAACGACTATTCAGCTTACAATATGACGATAATGTAGAAGTTTTTGATAGTAGGGAGAAATCGGACTGTTCATGCCCTTCCGTAGCTTCGGCAAAACTTCCATTTTTGATAATTGAGAAAGTTCTTGTAGTAGTTGGTGTTTCCTGTAGTAGCGAGCTCCAGACCAGTCTTTTCTAAAATTTTTATTCTTTCTAGACTGAAAAAAGTGATAAAGAAAAGGATAACAAAGACTCTGAGAATAAAGACAGTATCGAGGAAAGAAAGTTTGATCCTAGCGGCTATGATCATGATCTTGTGGAAATGTTGGGTGAGTTATTTTTTATTATTTTTTGCTTTGAAATTATTATTTTTTTTTTCCATTATAGAAAGGGATATTGTTCAAAAGAATCCAAATATTAGATGGGATGATATCGCCGATTTGCAGGAAGCGAAACGTCTTTTAGAGGAAGCTGTTGTTCTTCCGATGTGGATGCCTGACTTTTTTAAGGTATTTTGGTTGTAATGTGACTGTTAATTTTTTAAATTTTATTATTAGGGTATAAGAAGACCTTGGAAAGGTGTTTTGATGGTCGGGCCGCCTGGAACGGGAAAGACGATGCTTGCCAAAGCGGTAGCAACCGAATGCGGTACAACATTTTTCAATGTATCTTCATCGACGCTTACATCGAAATACCGCGGAGAATCTGAAAAGCTTGTCCGCCTCCTTTTTGAGATGGCACGTTTTTATTCGCCATCGACGATTTTCATCGATGAAATCGACTCTCTTTGTTCGAGGAGAGGCTCAGAAAGCGAGCATGAAGCATCCAGGAGGGTCAAATCAGAACTTTTGGTGCAGATGGACGGTATCAGCTCAAACAGCGAGGATGGTACTAAAGTCGTCATGGTTCTTGCTGCCACCAATTTCCCATGGGACATCGATGAAGCCCTACGAAGGCGTCTAGAAAAACGAATATACATACCACTTCCCAACAGTAAATAATCAATTTTTTTTCTTTCTATTTACTTCTTTGTTCTCTACAGATGAAGGGCGTGAAGCACTTCTACGGATCAATTTGAGAGACGTTCAAGTAGAACCAGATATTGACATGAATGATATCGCAGCCAGACTGAAGGGCTACTCAGGAGCAGACATCACCAACGTCTGCAGGTAAAATACTGAATAATTTTTGTTTTCTTTCATTGATTTTTATAGGGATGCTTCCATGATGTCGATGAGACGTAAAATCGCTGGCCTTCGCCCTGAGCAGATAAAACAACTTGCAAAAGAAGACCTCGATCTCCCAGTTTCCAAGCAGGATTTCTTTGAGGCTATCGCTAAATGCAACAAAAGTGTCTCCAAAGAAGATTTGGACAAATATGACAAATGGATGGCCGAATATGGCTCCTCGTGATAGTAATTAACTGGTGCATTTAAAAGTTATAACAAATGATAACACTAGCGATGACTTCAGGTCAGTTGGTTGCTCGACCTTCCCCACCATTTCAGTGCCTCCTCCCCTTTCTGGGGTCTCCGTAGTTCTTTAAAGTAGCAAAAAGTGCTGCACTTCTTGCCTTAATTTTTTTTTTTTTTCATTTAAAATTATTTTTTGTTCTTTTTTTAACTAAACACTTAGTCCATTAACACATTTTTACTGACAAATTATAAACTAATATTTTTTTCTGACAAATGGCAGTAAAGTACTTAATTTATTGTTAACTTTAGGTGTAGATCTCATTATTGATAGTTTAAGAAAAAAATATTGAATAAATCTAATTTTTGGTTTAGATTTTTTAGTTTGATTAGAACCCGTATAAAAATAAAATAATTTATTTAAAATATTTAGAGTTTTTTTAAATTTCACAATAAGGGTGTTGTAGGCGAGCGTAAATTCTTTCGATGTTGACTGAGCTGACAAAATTGGAGGCGACGAGGGTTGGGAAAAGTTGAAGGGTAAGAAGGAGATCGTGAAGAGAAACAGGGGCGAGAGGATGCTCCTGAAGGGAAAGATTGAATGCTCGCTCGCGCTCGATTTCTTCCGGAGTCTTTCTCTCTTTGGGCACAAGAACCTCTCGAATTTTAGCCGGGTCATCAAACATAACAAAGCTAAAAATACAAAATTTCTTTAGGTCATAACTACATAAACAACCATTACCTTTGAAATAGCTCATCGGTCTCCTGACGTTTCATGGAGTTCATCGAATCTGGAACACCTAAAGAATAGACAAAACCATTCCTCCGCCGCTTAAAACCTTTTCTTCGCATCACAATCGCAGTAAGGATATTCTTCAAAAACGTCTAAAAGAAATTTTTACAAGTGAGAGACAAACCCTTTGTTATTTTTAAAGAAGTCAGCGCGTTTTCACCACAACTTTTTTAAAAAAGTTTTTTGGCATTTTTCCTTACTTTTTTCAAAAGGAAACCCCATTTAGATAAACCAATTTTCAGAAGCTTTCCCAATCAAAAAGATAATGGGCTCCACCATTTTGACCAGCAAAAGACAATGAAGGGTTTGTTGAAGCGTTTAGGAATGGCTGCCCTGATCCAACGCAGACTGTCCCAACTAGCGTGGACCAGCAACTTTATGGCAAAGCATTTAGTCTTTTTTTAAAAAAGTTTTTTGGCATTTTTCCTTACTTTTTTCAAAACGAAACCCCATTTAGATAAACCAATTTTCAGAAGCTTTCCCAATCAAAAAGATAATGGGCTTCACCATTTTGACCAGCAAAAGACAATGAAGGGTTTGCTGAAGCGTTTAGGCATGGCTGCCCTGATCCAACGCAGACTGTCCCAACTAGCGTGGACCAGCAACTTTATGGCAAAGCATTTAGTCCTAGGAAAAGAAGTTAAATGTAAACCCCCCTTATTTATGGACAAGGAATTGATTGCAATCGAATATTGATTTATGCAAATTTTTAAGTTGATTTGACTATACATTAGCTTTTTTCCAACCGCAGTTTGAAACTCCTGGAGCATGAGCAGAAGTACTTAACGTCAAATCTGACGTCACTCTAATCGTTTGTCTGTCAAATATGACGTGCAAATCCTTCTGCACATGCTCCAGGAGTTTCAAACTGCGATTGGAACAGAACTATTATAACTTATTTGGGATACTTTTAAAAATGCCAAATTTAGCGTTTTTTGGTCTAAAATCCGTTAAAATTGATCTGAGACACCATTTTTTAAATTTCATTTTTTTTTTTTTGCCTAATGATTCCAACTATCACAAATTGAAGTGTCTACACCTTCGGCATCACTAGTAATCGACTCTTAACATCTTTATGCACTTTATATCATTTTACTTTTTTTGTCTGGCAACAAATGGTTTGCCAAAAAGTTGCTGGTTCACTCGGGGACACGATTAACGATGACCAATGGTCACACTTACTTTAACAGCAGCAAGAAGCAGATAGACGACTTCCCGGTTACAGTCAAGACCCATTTCAGCGACTCCAAACTTCAAGCGGCTCATCATCGCTGCATAATCGTAAATAAGGCCATCAGCGGCCATACTTGACGGTATCGTACCTTCCACTTCAAACCTCTCTATAACATTAAAATCTGAAGGGTGTGGAACCTAAAATATAAAATAAATTTTCCTCAACTGTGAAATAAAATATAATACATTGTACTGTCCAATAGGCGGAGGAACTGGATCGGCAAGTCCTTTATGAACGAACTTAAGGAAAAACTGCGAGTGTGAATAACGTTGATTAGGAGTAAGTAATCGGTTCAGCTCCTCTTCAAGTTCTGAGAAAGTCATCTGAAAAAATTCGATTTCAGCCGATTCAATGGTAAAAAAAGGCTTACCTCCATCCGACAATATCTTCTCATTAGATTCCAGTAACTAAAAAATAGTTTATTAATAAATGATAAATAATTTGAGAGAGAACTTACATATCTTGATTGTTTCCCATAATTTCGAGGAGTTTCTCTTTCTCTTTTAATAAATTAAAAGACATAATTAAAAATGTGGAAGCTAAAAGTATTGGTGTGACACGAGTAGATAATGGAGATTATCAGAGAAGGTTGTGTTTTAGTGCAACCCTGAAAACCCTTCTGTTTGTAGTTATCCTTTTTTCCTCATGTTGCGCTACTGAAATCTTTCCCGCTTATGATAAAAAAAGATAATATTTGATTCCGTTATCGTTATCAGTGATGTACTTCATATTTTAGACATTCATGACTTCGTACTGATAGTTCGAGAAAAAGATGGAAGTGTTGGATCCTCGAGAGTCCGCAGATTTTATAGCGGAGATGTCGAAAGATGTTCGGATCAATCCGGACGAAATTCGCCCGCTCACGGAATTGGTAAGTTGTTCGAAAATTCGGAACTTGTGTAAATTCTGCTGAGGGTGCCACATTTCTACTATATTTTTCCTCACTTTCTGGAGTTTTTTCCATAAAAATTAGCCATATAGCTAAATTCGTAAGGTGTTCAAACTGGAGGAAAGTGGGCTCTGCCGCACATTTTGACTGGTATCTATTATTCCCGATTTTTGGCAGTTTTTCTCGACCAGGAAATCCCATTTTGCTTGAGTTTTCCTCATTTTTTTGACAAGGTAACCCAAATTTTGCTTGAGTTTTCCTCGGTCTTTTGACAAGGAAATCCCATTTTTTAAAATAGTTTTCTTCCCTTTTTCTACGGGGAAAGTGGAAACCCATTTTCCCGTGTTTTAGACCGTCGAACCCCATTTTTACCCGATTTTGAGAAGAATTTTTTTACACACGAAAACTACATTTCTACTGAATTTTTGGTAGTTTTCCTCATTTACATGGGGTTTTTCCCATTTTTTGCAATTTTTCTAGCTTTTTTGACTAGAAAACCCCATTTTTGCTTGAGTTTTCCTCGGTGTTTTCAAACTGGAGGAAAGTGGGCTGTGCCACATGCCACACATTTTGACTGGTAACCATTATCCCCATTTTTATATGATTTTTGGCAGGTTTTCTCGGTTTTTCACTTGATTTATGGGGAAAAACACATGTTCATTTTCACTTGAGTTTTCCTCGGTCTTTTGACAGGGAAATCCCAATTTTTCAAATAGTTTTCTTCCCTTTTTCAACAGGGAAAGTGGAAACCCATTTTCGCTGGATTTTTCCCATGTTTTAGACAGGTAAACCCCATTTTTACCTAATTTTGAGAAGTTTTCCTATTTGTTTACTACTTTTCTACTGTATTTTTGGTAGTTTTCCTCATTTACATTAGTTTTTTCCCATAAAAATGAGCCAAATAGCTAAATTCCGAAGTTGTTCAAAATGAAGGAAAGTGGGGTTGCCACAAATTTTGACTGGTAACCATTATCCCCCACTTTTAGACGATTTTTGGCAGGGTTTCTCGTTTTTCGATTTGGAAACCCCATTTTTCCTTAAGTTTTCCCCGGTCTTTTGACAAAGATGTCCCATTTTTCAAAATAGTTTTCCTCTCTTTTTCAACAGGGAAAGCAACCCATTAAATGGGTTTCCAAAATTTTAAATGGGGTTGCGAAAATTTTTCGCAGAATTTTTCCCATGTTTTAGACAGGTTAACCCCATTTTCACCCAATTTTGAGAAGTTTTTAGGATGATTCAAGGCGTTTTCACCATTATCCCCAATTTTTACACAATTTTTGGCCGGTTTTCTTGGTTTTCGGTTAGGAAACCCCATTTTTCCTTGAGTTTTCCTCGGTCTTTTGACAAAGATGTCCCAATTTCAAAATAGTTTTCCTCCCTTTTTCAACACTGAAAGTGGAAATCCATTTTCGCAGGATTGTTCCCATGTTTGACAGGTAAACCCCTGATTTTACCCTATTTTTCGCTTGTTCATTTTTTTTTAATTGGAAAACCACATTTCTAATGCAATTTTGGTAGTTTTCCTCATTTACATGTGTTTTTCCCCATAAAAATTAGCCAAATTCTGAAGTTGTTCAAAATGAAGGAAAGTGGGTTCTGTCACAAATTTTGACTGGTAACCATTATCCCCCATTTGTACATGATTTTTTTTCAGGGTTTCTCGGTTTTTTGACAAGAAAACCCCATTTTTGTCTGAGTTTTCCTCCATCTTTCGACAAGGAAATCCCAATTTTTCAAAAAGTTTTCTTCCCTTCTTCGACTGGGAAAGTGGAACCCCATTTTCGCAGGATTTTTCCCATGTTTTAGACAGGTAAACCCCATTTTTACCTAATTTTGAGAAGTTTTCCTATTTTTTTATTACTTTTCTACTGTATTTTTGGTAGCTTTCCTTATTTACATTAGTTTTTTCCCATAAAAATTAGCCAAATAGCTAAATTCAGAAGTTGTTCAAAATGAAGGAAAGTGGGGTTGCCACAAATTTGGACTGGTAACCATTATCCCCCACTTTTAGACGATTTTTGGCAGGGTCTCTCGTTTTTCGATTTGGAAACCCCATTTTTCCTTGAGTTTTCCTCGGTCTTTTGACAAAGATGTCCCAATTTCAAAATAGTTTTCCTCCCTTTTTCAACACTGAAAGTGGAAATTCATTTTCGCAGGATTGTTCCCATGTTTTAGACAGGTAAACCCCTGATTTTACCCGATTTTTCGCTTGTCCATTTTTTTTTTTAATTGGAAAACCACATTTCTAATGCAATTTTGGTAGTTTTCCTCATTTACATGTGTTTTCCCCCATAAAAATTAGCCAAATTCTGAAGTTGTTCAAAATGAAGGAAAGCGGGTTCTGTCACAAATTTAAAGTGGTAACCATTATCCCCCATTTGTACATGATTTTTGGCAGGGTTTCTCGGTTTTTTGACAAGGAAACCCCATTTTTGTCTGAGTTTTCCTCCATCTTTCAATAAGGAAATCCCAATTTTTCAAAAAGTTTTCTTCCCTTTTTCGACAGAGAAAGTGGAAACCCATTTTCGCAGAATTTTTCCCATGTTTTAGACAGGTAAACCCCATTTTCACCCAATTTCGAGAAGTTTTCCTAGGTTTTTTTTTTAATAGGAAAACCACATTTCTACTATATTTTTGGTAGTTTTCCTCATTTACATGAGTTTTTCCCATAAAAATTAGCCAAATAGCTTAATTCTGAAGTTGTTCAAAATGAAAGAAAGTGGGGTTGCCACAAATTTTGACTGGTAACCATTATCCCCCACTTTTAGACGATTTTTGGCAGGGTTTCTCGTTTTTCGATTTGGAAACCCCATTTTTCCTTGAGTTTTCCCCGGTCTTTTGACAAAGATGTCCCATTTTTCAAAATAGTTTTCCTCTCTTTTTCAACAGGGAAAGTGGAAACCCATTTATGGGGTTGCGAAAATTTTTCGCAGAATTTTTCCCATGTTTTAGACAGGTTAACCCCATTTTCACCCAATTTCGAGAAGTTTTTAAGATGATTCAAGGCGTTTTCATCATTACCCCCCATTTTATACGATTTTTGGCCGGTTTTCTTGGTTTTCGATTAGGAAACCCCATTTTTCCTTGAGTTTTCCTCGGTCTTTTGACAAACATGTCCCAATTTCAAAATAGTTTTCCTCCCTTTTTCAACACTGAAAGTGGAAATTCATTTTCGCAGGATTGTTCCCATGTTTTAGACAGGTAAACCCCTGATTTTTCGCTTGTCCATTTTTATTTAATTGGAAAACCACATTTTTAATGCAATTTTGGTAGTTTTCCTCATTTACATGTGTTTTCCCCATAAATATTAGCCAAATTCTGAAGTTGTTCAAAATGAAGGAAAGTGGGTTCTGCCACAAATTTTGACTGGTAACCATTATCCCCCATTTGTACATGATTTTTTTTCAGGGTTTCTCGGTTTTTTGACAAGAAAACCCCATTTTTGTCTGAGTTTTCCTCCATCTTTTGACAAGGAAATTCCAATTTTTCAAAAAGTTTTCTTCCCTTTTTCGACTGGGAAAGTGGAAACCCATTTTCGCAAAATTTTTCCCATGTTTTAGACAGGTAAACCCCATTTTCACCCAATTTCGAGAAGTTTTCCTAAGTTTTTTTAATAGGAAAACCACATTTCTACTATATTTTTGGTAGTTTTCCTCATTTACATGAGTTTTTCCCATAAAAAAAAAATTAGCCAAATAGCTTAATTCTGAAGTTGTTCAAAATGAAAGAAAGTGGGGTTGCCACAAATTTTGACTGGTAACCGTTATCCCCCACTTTTAGACGATTTTTGGCAGGGTTTCTTGGTTTTCGATTTGGAAACCCAATTTTTCCTTGAGTTTTCCTCGGTCTTTTGACAAAGATGTCCCATTTTTCAAAATAGTTTTCCTCCCTTTTTCAACAGGGAAAGTGGAAACCCATTTTCGCAGAATTTTTCCCATGTTTTAGACAGCTAAACCCCATTTTCACCCAATTTCGAGAAGTTTTTAAGATGATTCTAGGCGTTTTCACCATTATCCCCCATTTTTACACGATTTTTGGCCGGTTTTCTTGGTTTTCCTTGAGTTTTCCTCGGTCTACCCCTTTTACCTAAAAAAAATGGGTGGGGGTAAAAGGGATGCTTGCTAAAAGGTATGGGAACCCCTGATCTAGCTTAACATGTCACCTCTTCCCAAAATTCTTTATTGATAAAACTCGTTTTTTAGCTTTTTCAAGCTCTTGTCGACAAAGAACTTCGCTTAGGGAGCGTGAAAGAACACGAAACTTTTCCTTCGTTGAATGAAAACGATTCGATCAATCTTGTCTTTTTATTGGACACATTGAACTTCTGCTTCTGGACTAAAAAGAATGAATCAAAATGGAATGTGGAGTTTGAAGGGAAATCTTACACTGGATATTTTGGCCTCTGTGCTGCCATCGCCAATGCTATAAAGGTTGGAACAGAACTAACGGAAGCCTCACTAATCATTTTTTAGGACAACATTAAAATATATGATCCGAAAGTCTACTCAACCTTCACACTTGATAAAGTTTTAAAACTCTTCAAAGGGAAGGATGGCAAAGATATTAATTTACCAGGGCACAGGCTAAAGTGCCTTCAGGAAGTTGGCAAAGTTCTTCTGCAAAAATATGAAGGTAAGGAATGACAATGTCATTTGGGATAACTTTTGTCTGTAGGTGAGTTTGCGAATTGTGTGAAAGTCGCCAACCGTTCTGCAGAGAAGCTTCTACGTATTATCGTCAAGGATTTCCCCTGTTTCAACGACACAGCGAAATACCATGGAAAAGTTGTTTCTATTCATAAAAGAGCTCAAATTCTGGTCGCCGACATTTGGTCCCTCTACTACGGAAAGGGTATCAGCGAGTTCACAGACATAGACTACATCACGATGTTCGCAGACTACAGAATTCCTCAAGTTTTGGCTTATTTTGAGATCATTTCCTACTCAGATGGTCTTCTTAAGAAATTAGACAAAGGTAAATTTAATCTAAAGATTTCTTTTTTACTTAGTGTTTTGTAGAAGAAATATTGGAGAACGGTACAGAAGAAGAGGTTGAAATCCGCGGATGTTCTATTAAAGTGGTCGAAATGCTTTTGTCTGACTTGAAAACCTTTTTAGCAATGAAAGGCGCAGACTACTATTGTAATTCCATCATGATCGACAACTACCTTTGGAGCTACAGACGAAAAGAAGCCGAAAAAATCGATTCCGTACCTTTCCACAAAACAAACTCAATTTACTACTGAGCGCTGTGATCAAATTATGGCAACGAAATAAAATTTCATTATAAAAACGTACAAAATATAAAATTTAATAGTTAGGTAATAAACAATCTTCAAAAGGCTCGAAGAGAACATCGTTGTTCCCTGAGCGAAGAGCGTGGTTTAAGGGAGTGTCGCCGGAGGCGTCTTTTAAGTCGACACGGATTTCAGGGTGGCTGAGAAGAAGCTGCAGCATTTGTCGTCCATCTCGATGTTGAGCTGCCAAATGTAACGCAGTTGCTCCTAAAAATTGATTTATAGATTAGATTATTACAAGGTGTGCAGGTCCTAATGGGGTATTCTGCGCTCTATAGCTTGTGCTGTTGATAACCCTTCAGAAGCTGGAAAGATATCTGGTTGAATAGTTTGATGGGCTGAGTCATGAACCTCGGGGACACTAAGCCTGATCAATGACAGAGGACACCTACCTTCCGCTCCATATAGAAATGGCAAGTGCTGACCTCTGTCACTCTCATTGGAGTTAGCGGATTGCTATGTCTGGTCAGCACACCCACTGGTATCGGAACTTTGGTTTTACCCTGAATAGGTCTGCTGCGAAGCCATGCTCTAGTTCTTAATGCACGACCTAGGGCGTTTTGCCATCTCGTCAATGTAAATGGAGTTAGCTTTTTGAGTGCCTCTTGCTTCTAGAAGTGTGACAGCAGGGCTCAGGGCCATTGGGAGCCTGGCTGTCGGAGCAGACGCCATTTCCTTATTTTTAAGCCTTAGCTATGTGTTCAACGGCTATTGTTTCCAACAGACAGTGGCATAATGTGCCAGGTGATGGTCATTTTCAGCCTGACGCTTTGGTCTGTACACCAGTTGGTATTTTTGAGCTGTATAAGTACCAGACAGATTAAGAATTAAGGGGCCATCCTCCACTCTTCTCTTCCTTGGAAGAACACTTTCCTTAGATGTATAGTCTGTGTATCATGGTGACACTATCAGTAATAGTGTTATCACGGAGATTTAGTTGTGTCTATTTCTCGATATAATAATAAAAAAAAAGGTCTTTCATAACTAAGGCAATGAGGATATACCTCCAGGGGTAGCAGCATTTACGTCTGCACCATATGAGAGTAAAATTCGAGTACATTCAACATTATTCCAACGGGTAGCTGAGTGAATCGGTTTCCACTTATCTATCGTTTCTGCATCATGCCTGGCACCAGATTTTAAAAGAAACTAAAATCAAAAGAAGTATAATTGATAAAGTGTAAGGAGTCAGAACGGACTTCAACTACTGTCGGGTGGCCACTGTAACAGGCACGGTGAAGAGCAGTATAACCATCTTTGTCTTTGGCATTCAAAAGGTTTTTGTCTTCTGCTATCAGTCTGGCCAGCACATCAAGTTTCTTTTCTTGCGCTGCCTCCAAAACCTCCTTTTCCACAGGAACTGCAAATCATAATCAAATGATGATATTTGAATCCTACTTCTTACTATCCGGGTTCCTTTCTTCTTCGATACCCTGATCGTCGTCGTCCCATCCACTCACCTGAAATCTGTCTTCTTTCTTCAACGTTTCGAAATTGGGCAATTCCGGCAACTCGTCCTCCGAATCATCAGACATTGTAGACTCAAAACTAAGTAATGATTATGATAATGAGGGTAAACAATAAACTTTTGTACGGTTCTATTTCGATGGTTATCTCTGTAGTTAGCCAACAACAAATATTTCTCTTTTTTTCATAGACCATCAAAACGAGTTCACATTTTTCTGATCATTTTTTTCAAGCCATCTGTTCCTAGTTGTGCTGGAGACATAACGGGTTGTGACTCGGCCTATCTTTTCTTCTTAATCTTATGCATTTCTTTTCAATTTGCAAACAAATAACTGATACCAAAGTTAATCTGTTCTGACTGTTCTAATCTTCAGGATCAGATATCCGTTTCCGCTTTGACTGATCTACGCTCCAGCTATTTTTCAAAATTTTTTCCATCTCCGGTCAGCTTGCTGTGGACTCCATATGGAAAAAACGATAGAATAAAGATTAATCACTGATATTTATCCACTGATCTCACATTTTAGGTATGTATTTCGACGCACCAAAGATTTAAACCAATTTTATTTCTACATAGTTGAGTAATTTACTCAGTTAAGATTTGCTCAGTTATAGTAGTCTGCTCATTGAAAATCTCGCTAATATTTTATCAACGATTGAAATGTTAAGTTTTAGCTTGAGGCCTCCTTTAAATTTGAAGTATACCTTTAAATGGGAAATATGCAACTAAGCCTAAAATGCTCAATTTTATGCTTTAAATATGTGCGACATTGCGTTCTTCATGTCTAAATGCATTGAGATTCCGGTGAAAAAGCCTACTATTGTGGGATGATTCATCACACTAATTAGAATTGATAGAAAGAGATGTGTTGTGTGTGATGTTATTTATTAGACTCTGATGATATTTAGATCATCAGGTTGTGGTAACCACATCCCCCCCCCCCCCCCACTGAGAAAAGAAGGGTGAAGGTCTCAGGTGCTGTATATCGAGCGATGTGTTGAAGATGCGTGTGCAGATGCTGCGAACTGTCGAGCTGTGACGTGAGTGTCGCAGACGTTGAGAAGTTCGTTCCAAGGTTGAAATTCAACCCAATTCAGCGGAAGGTTGAGGGAATTCCACCAGTTAGTCAAACTGGTGTGGAACTGCTGATACTGCTCTCGATCAATCGAGATTGCTGGCTCCGTCGATGGGAGATTAAGACGTGCCGGAAGCTATTCTTGTTCTGTGTTTGTATGTTGAGAGGGTGTAAATGTGTACCTTGTTGTTGTTTATCGCTGTGCTCGTTGTTGGTCACCAATAATTGTGAGATGATTCTTCAAGTTTTGTTGTGGTGTGTGATGTATTATCATATGTTGTGGTACCCACACTCTCCTTTAAAATGACAAAATGTGGGGAACTCTCGTTTTTGAAGTCTTAAGAACCTCCTCAGTTAAGAGAAACTCCCCTGCCAAAAGACCAAGGAAAGCTCCTGACAATTCTCTTAAGAATGAAGAAAACTCGAAAAATTGGGTTGGCTCAAATAATCTCCCAAATCTCCTGAAGGAATGTTGTTTTTCTGTCCAAAAACAGAGCAAAACTCCTGAAAATGGGGGTTTCTGGTGAAAACGCCCAGAAATCTTTAAAAATTGTAAAATATGGGAAATATCTCATTTTTTGAATACAAAATACTCGACATGAACACTTTTTTTCCGGGTTTTCTTTCTCTTTTTCCAGCGATTGCTTGGTGGAACACACTTCAGGAACCCCTTTGATAGATTAAACTTCATAGAAAATTTTATTGAAAAAGAAAAAACTCATTCATGCATGTACTGGTCAAGAAATACGTGTTCTGGACTTTCTAAATAAAGCGATTTGATAGTCTCTTTGTCACCGAAAAGACCCAAATTGCAGTTCTCACATTCAACAGTTTCTTCTCCGCTTTTGGGCCTGTGCTCATCTGTGTGGCTAACCCACTCAAACTGGCACGAAAATTTTCGATCGCAGTTTAAACATAGTCCTTGAAACGACTGGATCTTAGTAGCGTCATATTCTTCTCTTTTTGCTTTTAAGATTTCAACAAACTTTGGGTTCGGATCAGGCATCTTTTTTCTGTTGCTTTCATTGATGATTTCTGACCATTTTTCTGGATGTCTAAGCCGTAAATGATATCCCATGTAGTCGCCTGCGTTAAGTTTATAGCCTAGAAACGTCATACGGCAATTTTTACATGCGCTTATTGTGTTCCCTGGGTGCTTTATGTTACTGCAATGGTTTGAAAAATCGTCTTTTTTGTCAAATATAAGACCACAGGTTGACAAAAGTGCCTTTCGATTGTATCATCCAATGTTGAATTCAAATATTGAAAACCATCCGAAATAACAGTTGAGCCATATCTACATGCTTTATTTTTTATCGCTTTTACCTTTTGGTCCAGCATTTTATGCTGTTCTGATTTCAATATCGTATTAAGAAGTTTTCCATCCGCTTGGAGGACCAAACCGCAGACTCTGCATGAAGTTTCGAATGCGTCCGAATGTGTTTTAGCATGTTCGGTCCAATCAGAAGGGTTATATGTGGCGAAATGGCATATGCCGCAGTAATGACCCTTTTTCTCGGACAAACTTATGTCCATCTCGAACAAAACGTCTTTCCAAAGCTCGACTGTCGGCTTCAAATTTTTATCCCATCGCGTAAAGTTTCGCAGAGAAACAAGCAAGTTTTCGCATTCCTCAAACATATCGTCGGGGATTCCGCTTTTTGGTATAATCTTTGGAAGAACTTCATCAATATGATATCGTGTGAAGCCCAAAAGGTTTTTGAAGTATAAAAAAACTCTCTGGTTATCTACAATCAAAATATAAATTAAGGAGAAGATAACATAATCAGATTATCGATAATATTCTTATTTGATTTTATTGCTACTAAAAACCAAAATGATGCAATTACTTTAGGATATTTACCAGAGTTTTCTTCGATATTCCCATTTGGAAGCCACATTTTTAGTTATCTAGATTTTTTTTATATCATATGAGGCTAACTGGTTTTTGACATATGTCCTTTTTACCCATATTTCAAACTTGAGAAGTCTCTAAGCAACAGGGCTGCCAAAATAAAGCAGTTTGCATTCAAGAAAGCATTCAAACTGAATAAGAAAATGGGGCCCACCTCAGTGGTTGCAGAATATCTTAGAAGGGTGTTCCTGTTCTGCGTGATTATTGCAATTGTAGAAATGTGCGATATTTCATAAATTTTAAAAAAATCTTCCATTTATTTCAGATTTTGAACAATGGACTTCCACAAAGAAATGGCCGACGTAACGAAGACGTTTGATTTCTTCCTCAGACTTTCCGATTTCATGAAGTACCAGTTGGACGAAATATTGCCGCACTATATCACCAAAACGAAGCTCAACGTTCCGGACAAAATCCGCGATGAAAGCGAAAACCTTCTTTTTTCTCTCACCAACTTCATTAAGTTCGTGAAGACTTTTAAAGTCGAAAAAGTCGAGCCTAAGAAACCTGAAGAACCCGAATATTGGCCTGATATGATGTTTGAAATGTACAAAAGTATTGACGAACAGGGAACGTTACCAAAAGGGTTTTTACTGTGGCATTTGTAACTTTGTTACTTTTGACACAGATATATGGAATGCCCACTATAAGATGATCCTGTTCATATAGAAAACGACATGAAGTTAAAATCAGGGTTGAATGCTAGAGTCGACGGGACATACTGCAAGTATTGCTTAGGGGTCTTCTACAGCGAAGTACCTCATCTTGAGATCATTATGAACTCCAAACATCACAAATACATAGATGATCTAATCATCCGGAAGAAAAATGCACTAGAAAATTCTGTTGAACAACCTAAAGCAAAGCCCTGCGATCTAGCTCTGTTGCTTCTATTAACTCTGCTGTATCGATTTCCTCCGTAGGGTCAAAAATGACAAAAAACAAAAGAAACTTGTTGTAACAAACAGCAAATTGAACTCTAAAAAATTAAAAGAGCCCAATGGAGAGAAGCCATTTCGATCTAATTCTGTTGCTTCTATTAATTCTGCTGACTCAAAATCATCTGTACATGACAAAAAGCAACAGAAATCTCTAACTGAGGCATCCAACTCAGCGAATTCATCAATAAGTTTCAAGCAAGAAAAAAAATCCAAGAAAAGGATCAAGGCAGTATTCACATCTAGCAATGCTAACGATCCTAATGATATTAAAGACTGTTCAAACGATACTCCCGTTATAAAAAAACCAGAAAACGATTTAATTAATTTTTCTGATGCGCAGAACTCTTCCGATCCTGTCGAAGCCAATCTTACTCGCCTCCTTCAATTCAAAAAAGATAATTTTGAAACTTTTGCCGGTTTGTGTGTCGCGTGTGATACTCTAGTTGATGGTGAGTTCGCTTGGTCCTCGCACATCGAGTCGCATGGAGGGATCGATGAGACTCATCGGTGCAACACCTGCAACACCGGCTTTTATGGCGACATCAACCGTATTAAAAATACCTATTTGGCCCATAAAATACACAATATTATTCATTCTTCAAAATGAACTGTACTAAGTTATTCTTTTCTTTTCAAATTTCGTAAATTAAACGTGTTTTCCAAATGGCTTGTACTTTTTTTTTCTGTCTATCTGTTTTTTCCAGGATTAGGAGTTTTCCTCAGTAGGTTTTTTTTTTTTTGAGGAAAACTTTTCATGAGTTTTCCTACTCCAAAATTAGCCAAAAATCAAAATTCTAAAGGCTTACAAACTAGGAACACAGGATTTGCTTGCTAGAATCCCCGAGTGTTATCAATGCAAAAATCTAATGATTAAGGGATAAAAAGAAAAATCATTTTAGAAAAGAATATTTTATTCTACCAATGGGAGTTGTGCGTTTTGGCTACTATTTCGATTAAGTCATAATGACTTGCATATAAATTAAGGTTTTTAGAAATGTCGAGCCAAGAAACTCCAATGGCATCATCGCCAGCCATTAGATGAAGTTGAGCCGTAGATCTGTCACCATCGTGGAAGTTATAAGCCGCAGTTTCAATCCATGCATTATCTGTATTTCTTGGGTCGTCGACATATCCTGAAAAGACTTCAACGCCTGAAGAAAAAAGTTTTTTAAGTTTGAGCTCAATTTCCATTTTTAAATTAGAATTCATTTCCAGGCTATTTAAGGCTTCTTCGAAAAATTCGCGTTTTAATGTTTCTGTGACGACTTCACCAGCGTCGACCATTCCGCCTGGAATCGCCATTTCACCGCTGTCGCCTCTTTTGATCGCCACAAATTGTAAAACGGGTCTATCATTTATTTTGACTATTTCTCCGTTTTCTTCTTTCCATCGTGTCACTATCGGGTCGGCTGCGTGGTTTGGGCCCCAGCGTCCCAGGACCCCTCGGCCGCAGAGACCGGTCCGTCCAATGGGATTTAAAGGAAGACCTTCTTTTATTTTATATTCGGCGAAACTTCTCCTATCTACTCCATTATCCAAACTATGCCATTTAGGATCACTTCAAAAACTTCAGGATCAGACCATGGCTTATTCATAACACTTTGTGACGTATAATGAACCGGTTTATAGTCAACCCAAGGTATATCCCATGAAACCCGGTCATCAGGAACAACTAATCTTTTTATTTCACTTCTCGGGTACACAACGCATCTACTTTTATAATGCATCAACATTTTTTTAAAGGTCTTCTGCATTCGGAAACTATGGTGACGGACCTACGGGTAACAGTGCTTTTTAACCACCGCTTAAGTTTAACCTCTTAGATTTTTGAAGTTTTTCAAACATTCCTCTGTACAGATGTCACGAAATCTTTATTTTTATCAAATCCCTTTTTTAAGTGTAATTTAGACAGTAAGGTAAATTTTCATATTTAAAGGTGACTGTTTTATTTTATCTGTTTCTTTTTAAGGATGGACGTTTTAAACAAATTCTGTTCGACTGTGTCGAGTACGGTTTCTCAACTGTCTGGAGTTTTACCCGGAAATCCTGTGACGAGGGAATTTGAGGTGACGAGCCATGTTGCTAGTGCTGGCCCAGGTTTGCTCAGAATAAGTGGTCTGATTTTTTAAAATTGGTGTTTTGAAGGTTTACTATGGAAGATATACAGCGGATACAAGAAGTCGACTAAGCAGCCGGCGTCTGTTTTCGTTTTTGACAAGAAGAACGTCGTACCGCAAGATCGAGATGCTCTCGTTGAAACTCTTAAGCGTGGGATTGCCCAATTGACCAAACTGAGACACCCCAGATTCTAGTCGTGCAGCATCCTCTTGAAGAATCCAGGTATCTGCTGAAAATGATTGAAGTTGAGCAGAACAAAGGCGTTTTCTGCTTCAGTAGTCGCTCAGTATTATAACTTCATTTTTAGGGATTGCCTCGCCTTTGCAACCGAACCCGTTTTTGCCAGTCTGGCCAACATTTTAGGACGTAAAGACAACATGCCTCATAATATTGAAGCCGTCAACGACTATAAATTATATGATGTCGAAATCAAATATGGACTTACTCAAGTAATTTGAAATTTTCTTTCTATTGGCTGGTTTGATCACCAGTGGCCCTGGTATAGACGGTTATAGATGGGCTCAGAGCTGGGTGTATTGTATTTGTAAATACAAATGTAATTCGTATTCGTATTTATAATATTTGGCAGTGAATACACGTGTTTAAGAGTGAATATTCGAATTTTGTCAGTAAATACACATATTGAAGAGTGAATATTCAAATGAACTCAGTAAGTACCCGCATTTAAGAGTGAGTATTCATATTCCTTTGTAAATATGCATATACGAATATATTCGTATTTGTATTCATCCGTGTATTTACTGAGGTAATACAAATATTTCCTCTCGAATAGGCGTATTTACTAAGTAAATATGAATATTCACCCTTAAATACATGTATTTACTGAGGAAATTGTTATGTTCACTCTTAAAATGTGTATTCACTGTCAAATACAAATAAAAATAAGTAAATAAGTATATTTGTCCTGTAAATACAAATTTATCCGTATTCGTACTGTAAATACGAAATATTCGTACTCATCCTACTCGTGTGTGTAGTGAATATTCGAATAAACTCGGTATATACACATATTTAAAAGTGAATATTCATATTTTCTTTGTTAATATGCATATGGGAATTATTCGTAATCGTGTTCGTCCCTGTATTTACTGAGGTTATACGAATATTTTCTCTCAAATTCTCAGGCGTATTTACTAAGGAAATATGAATATTCATCCTTAAATACATGTAATTACTGAGGAAATTCTAATTTTCACTCTTAAAATGTGTATTCATTGTCAAATATTTATAAATACGAATACGAATATTTGTATTAGTCCCGTAAATACGAATATGTTTGTATTCGTCCTGTAAATACGAATATGTTTGTATTCGTCCTGTAAATACAAATATTCATATTATTCGTCATGTAAATACAAATATATCCGTATTTGTCTGTGTATTTGGTGAGCATTTGCTGTGTTTACATTACTGAGGAAATACGAATATTTCTTCTCAAATAGGTGTATTTACGAAATATGAATATTCACTCTTAAAAATGTGTATTCACTGTCAAATATTAGTAATTACGAATACGGGTATGAATATATTTATATTCGTTCCGTAAATACAAATACGAATATGTACATTTGTCCTGTAAATACGAATATATTTGTATTTAATTTCTAAATACGAATACGAATACGAATACATCCAACTGGCCCAGACAAGGCTTCTTCCTTGCATTTTGGTCAAACCAGATTATGACTGTTATTCAGTGGCTCCTCGTTACTTTTTTCTTTTATTATTTTTTAGATCAGCGAAGGCTTATCATTTTTACATAAAGACGCTAAAATTTTACATTTAAACATTTGCCCTTCAAGCATCATTATAAACGAACAAGGAGCGTGGAAAATATTCGGTTTTGATTTCGCCCTTCAAAACATGTCTTCTGAAGCAACAGTGAGTAAATTTATTTTTACCGAATTGTTTAAACCAAATTTTAGCCGGTTTGGAGGTGCCCTGATATGAGAAGTTACCACGAATTGGGTCGACCTGATTTGGACTATTTGGCGCCGGAGTTTTTATCTGAAAGCGTATCACCTGCCAGCGATATCTTTTCGTTGGGAATCTTCATTTATGCAATTTATAATTCTGGAAGGGGTCCTCTTTCTAATCCAGATTGGAGAGCATATTCTTCAAATATGTCCAAAGTAATTTTTTGTCTAAAATTACAATTGATAAACTTGTTTTTTAGTTAAAAATGCTGCAAAATAACCAGATGA
This sequence comes from Orius insidiosus, assembly GCA_014119065.1. Classification (NCBI taxonomy): domain Eukaryota; kingdom Metazoa; phylum Arthropoda; class Insecta; order Hemiptera; family Anthocoridae; genus Orius; species Orius insidiosus. The sequence goes on along the minus strand of JACGAQ010002123.1, from coordinate 4,910 downwards.
CGAACGTCCCTGAAGGATTACGAAGTCTTGTAAAAATGATGTTAAATTCGACCCCAGAACTTAGACCGGATATCCATGATTTGACTAAAACTGAATTTTTCGAAGATGTCGGACTGAAAGCCTTAAATTACTTAGATGCGATATTTCAGTGGGACAATAAGCAGAAATCGCATTTTTATAAAGGGCTACCGCAAGTTTTGGATAAGCTCCCGCATCGTCTTTGCCTCCATAGAGTCATCCCCTGCCTAGTCAAAGAATTCGTCAATCCAATGATGGTCCCTTTTGTCCTCCCTTCTGTCTTCTTCATCGCAGAAAACAGTTCTAAGGAAGAATTCAGCACGCATATCCTCCCAAATTTGATTCCGGTGATGAAAATCACTCATCCTATTCAAATCTTGTTGATATTGATGCAAAAAATGGACTTTTTATTAAAAATGACCCCATGTGAGGATGTTAAGGTTCACATTCTTCCTCTTCTTTACCGCGGTTTTGAATCAGATGCTCAGGAAATACAAGAACTTTGCCTTTCAAATTTGCCAAACTTTGCCAACCTTATAGAATATCCTGCGCTTAAAAATGCTGTTTTACCTCGCATTAAGCGCCTTTGCATTTCCACTTCTTTTATATCAGTTAGAGTGAACTGTTTAGTTTGTATAGGAAAGCTTTTGGATAGTTTGGACAAGTGGCTTGTGATGGATGAAGTTTTGCCTTTTTTGCCTGAAATACCTTCAAAAGAGCCGGCTGTTTTGATGGGCATACTTGGTATCTATAAGCTTGTTTTGACCAATAAGAAGATGACTATAAGCAAAGAGTTCATGGCGCAGAAAGCGATTCCGTTTTTGATGCCTTTGGCCATCGAGAATTTCCTTACTCTGAATCAGTTTCAAGCGATCATGTCTGTCGTCAAAGATATGGTTGGACGTGTCGAAGTTGAACATCGAGCGAAGCTTGAGCAACTTCAAGAACAGCAAAAGACATTGGAAACTTCAATGGCGTCTTCAACTACTGAAGACCTTCCAGACCTTTTCAGCATAAAAAATCCTTTGGATGTTAAAACTTCACAGACGCCAAGCATCCAAAAATTAACTTTAGAAGACAAAAAAAGGTTCGTTCATTTATTTTTTGTTAAACTAATATCCTTTTTGAATAGAATACTTGCGAAAGCGAAGCTACAAAGCAGATGATGTCGCAGTCACCTCTGAATCCAACTGCTGTTCCAAGCAAGATAACGTCGCCACCAAAAGATCTTACAGGTTAGTTTTAAAGTTGTAATTTTCGCCAACGGAAACCATTTTTGAGGGACATCAAATTTTGTGGGATGTGAAAAAATACCAAAAAGGATGTTTTCAGCCAAAATTCTGAAGAAATCCCCCAAAAACGCCCAAAATTTGCAGCCCCTCAAAGCAGAACTCCAAAAGATGGGGGTTCTCATCAACCTCAGTGATTGACAAAACCATGAAAATTGGTTGCTATCAATTTCTTCTTTTTTTAGCAAGTCTATTCGACAGCAGCTTCAGTTTGGGCAGCGTCAAATCGCCGACAACTTTCGACCCGAAGACCATCAACTCGTTTTCGCTCAACGCCCCAAAACCGGTGCAGAACGGATTCACCAACTTCCCCGCGCCAAACTACTCCCTCAACCAAGCTCAGAAGCCGTTGAATCTTTCCAAGCCGAACTTGACAGAATGGGGTTCCTGGAGTACGAATCAAAGCCTACAAACTCCCCTTTTGGCCCCTTCGCCAGCGCCCACGCTCAGAGTTCAACAGGCGCCTAAAAAGCTCACAAATGACGACATCAACGACCTTTTAAGTTAAACAAGTTACCACATTAGAACGATGTATATAAACCTTTTTTTAGCATTCCTTTCAATATTTATTTTTATCTAATGATCTAATAGTTTCTGTATCAAGAAACTAATGATGCTTAATTATTGTTAAATGTTCAGACTGCATGTAGTGTTGAGTGAGATGTATTATTTATTATGATCCCTTTTTATTTTATAAACTGAACTAAAATATAAAATGTTATAAACATCAAGTTTATGTCATCACTTTCCCAATTGATGAAGCAGAAGCGTTAGCTAATTCAGTACTGTTACTTCACCAACTGATTTCTGTTGCTGCAGTATGATAATGAACCGATTGCCTCTGTGTACTGCTTGTCCTGTGATTCTGCAGCTTCAAAATGAACATAGCCACCTGGTACTGCTTGTCCAGTGATTCTGCAGCTTCAAAATGAACATAGCCACCTGGTACTGCTTGTCCAGTGATTCTGCAGCTTCAAAATGAACATAGCCACCTGGTACTGCTTGTCCAGTGATTCTGCAGCTTCAAAATGAAGTGTATGACCATTTCCACAAGCAGAATGGATACTGTAAACCAACCTCTTGGAGATATTCTATGGAAGAGTTAGATAAGGAATCACCGAAAACAGAGAAAAATAGAAGAAAAGCGTTTTTAAGTTATCTAGTTTTCAAAAAGCGATTGATTTCCCATATCGGGCATTTTCTGAGACTGGCCATTTTCAGCAGAATCTCGATGTTTTGAGACAAGAAGAATGCAATATCGCACAGATTAAAGATATAAAATTGGGGCTTTTTTGCACAGTTGTACATTTTGACCCATTACCAAAATAAAGGTAAATTTTTAAGATTCAGCGATAAGGCAGCCCTAAAATGTGCTCTTTTTCAGCGGAACTTTTGTGTACATCCCAAAAATGAGCTAAATTTTTTAAATTCACTAACCATGGAATAGATAGGACCTAAAAAAACCAAAAAGAAAATTTTCATCAATTTTTTTATATATAAAACATGTATAATACATTCTTCCTGGCCTTGAAAATGGAAAAAGAAAAAAATAAAATTAAAAAAAAGATATGCACGGCTTACACATCAAAATTTGACTTTCATTTTATAAATTTATTTAATTTATATTTACACATTTTGTAATCGCCAAGATATTTAAAAAAAAGTTTTTTTTCATTTCCCTCATTTTAGCAGTTTAAAATTTTTTCTTTTAAATGTACATCACCGCGACAAGATATTTAAGGTATACAAATCCATTAGGCACTAAATTTTAAATCTGTATAATTTCCTTTTTTTTTTTTTTTATTATTTTTATTTTTTTAAATACCTATTTTGCGTAAATTATTTACATCTTTAGTTTTATTTCTGTCCACAGCAGTAAACAAGAACAAAAAATTTTTAAAAAATGAGTTTTTTTCCTACGTATTAGACAACTATACAAAAATTTAAGAAAAGAAAAAAAAATCCACATTGAACAAAATTTTGTAATACTATTGGCCACCAAGCTGTCTCGTAAAAAGAAAAAAATAAATTTGAAAAAAAAAAAAATGAAAATGAAAAGAAGAAAAAAAACTGCCCTGAGACTAATAATAAGTGGATTTTTATTATTTACATCAGACATAAAGCTGCAAAATTGCTAAATTTTTGAATAAAAAATAAAAATAACAAAACTGGGAACACATCCTATCCGCCGCAACTATAAAACCTGGTAATTTATATATAAATATATTTTTATATCTAAATAAATACATACACGGTAAAATACCGAGGTATAAGGAAATATTGTCTTTATAAACATTTTTTTTATAAAATGAAAAGATTACCTAAAAAAATTTAAATTGTTATATATATCCACAATAGCTAACATCACAAGTGTCCTAAGTATTTGAATTAATATCACACTTGCCACTGACACGAAATTGCGGGCACTGTACATAAAGGGGACTACGTGAGACGGGAGACTTGAAAGAGAACCATCGAGATGATCGAGGCGACTTGCTGGTCGAGTATCTGGCTCATGACGAGGGCGAGGAGACGCTGCTCCTGTTGAAGGAAGAGTGGCCAGTTGTCCGGGTGCGAGCTGAGGTGGAGAAGCGTTTTCGCAGCACGTCGGAGCATGTCGAGACTCGTTCCCATTGAATCGGGGTTGTCACGGAGCGCACCGAGTCCATGCTGGTTCGCTACGCTTAACGCGGACGCTTCCGCTTGCTCGATGAAACCTACAAGTTGTGACACGCATGGGCTCTGCATCGCTATCGTTCGCGCCATTCCGCTGTCTGCAGCACCCAAGTAAAACAGTAGGTTCACAGCAAACTCTCGTAACACCTAAAAACAATAAAAAAATTAAAACCAGAAAAATGGTGTTAAAGAAGTGTCCAAAAAAACACTCCTTCCATTAATTGGTGAATTGTACCTGTTCCTCACTCCTGCAGAGTAGCCGTGTGAGAACAGCAGCAAGTCTTTCTAGCCGACAGTAAGGAGGCGTTGCTATGACGAGGTCAACGTTTGAGTCTGTAACACAGAGTTTGCAGAGGGCTTCAAGTGCGAGACGCTGCGGAGAAAGAGAACTGGTCGGCGCAACGGTCGGGAAAGGGTCTTGACCCTGAGCAGCAGGACAGACAGCCCAATGAAGAAGCCCGTCCAAAATCGGCCTTGAAATATCTTCAGGGTAAAGTCCTAAATCGACGTACCCCGCTATGTTGGCTATGCTCACCAACGCGTTTTCCCTCAAATGATGTAAAACTCCCACCACCATTCACTGTCACCTTGTAAACTAGAACAACAGTCTTCTAACTCAGTGTCTTCGTCGCGGTTGTATTTCTTCTGTTTGGGAAGCGTGGGGGATGCTCATGGTGCAAAAGGAGAAGTTTACCGACTAATCCAAGGAAAGTACCGCTTTTGAGAACTCCTGTTCGTTTCCTGGGACGAACGTCAAATTTCGGAGTATCGTCGAAAGGCAAACGCACCGCCTTGCTATTGAGTCTTGAGTTTCAGTCACCAAATATAAACTCGCCTCGTCTCGAGTGTAACATTCGTCTTCGTAATCTGATATCCGCCTTCGTTTTAACGTGCCAGCTGGATCGCGGATATTACAGTTTATTTTAG
>JACGAQ010002122.1:0-45881 GCA_014119065.1 Orius insidiosus | reverse complement strand
CGGAGTGTTGGGGATCCGGGGGCCTTTCCGTTGGATTTTGACAAATCCGGATCTCCCTTTTGTCGTGTCCAAAATAGGTCATTAAATTAAAAAAGAGAAATACCAAGACGGTTATTATCGCTAATTTGACACGCCGTTTGAAAATGAAAAAAGAAAAGAAAAAAGAGGTACCTCCTAAGAAAAATTAAATATCAAAATGGTGGACTCACCTCGTCCGGGTACAATCAATTTTATATAAAAGGAACTTAAAATATTGTCTCTGTGATCACTTTGTCGGTTCTGATGTCTTCAGTCTTCAAATCTTCGAACAATTGGAGTGACAAAAAGGTAATGAAAAAATCCAAAATTAGGGAACGTGGTTGGGAAACGACGAAATTTCTTCTTTCCCGGTCGGCCGACCTTTTTGCACTGAGCCCACGCCGGGGCGAGGCGGGAGTCGGAAAGGTAATCCTCTCCGACTTGTAAACAAATTGCCGGGAATATTAAAAATAAATTACTCTTCTCACACGGAGATTTTTTAACTTAATGCTCAGGGGTCACTCTGGCAAAGATTATGACTTCATGACATTTCTAGTAACTCATTCCTTTTTTGTTTGCCCCTTTCTTATCAGCATTTTGAGATGGCATATATGCGAGCTGAGTGAAAGAGTGAACTCGTTTGAAAACCTAATTTTTAAACTTTCAAAGTTTTGAAACCCTTGCAAAATTATATTATCGGCCGCAAAAACATTCTCCATGTGGATGAAATCGTGTTTTTTTTCCCCCCAGTGCTGCCATCGAGGATACGTAAAAATTCTAATTGAATATGAAATCGCCAAATTAATGCGATTTTAGCTTTTTTCTGCTTTAGCATTCCCACAAATTCGATTGTGCTCAAAAATATTTTAATAAAAAGGAATCATTAAACACCATATAATTACAGAATTGAATTTCTTTATATAAATCAACTATTTACAATATTAAAAATTAAAGAATAATCTAAACGAGATCTACGAAGGCTACGAAGCGTTTTGGCGCGTTGGTGGAGGATTACGGGATGATGATGTAGACGAGACGCGACCTACCTCTGGCTTTATCCTTTTGGTAGGCGCAAAGTTGGAGAGGCTATTTTTCCATTCCTCCACCTCACGCCTCGCCACCTTAAGGTCCTTGTCCTGGGTAAACGCAAGGTCATTTTTGTTATAAGATCGTGACATCTTCTGCAAAGAAACAAACATTCATTAAAAAAACCTGCTCAGCTTGTAAAGAAAAATCATTGGAATTTTTTAGATGCCGTAATAAACTGCTCTCCAGATGCTTCTTTTGTCATCGATTCAATTGGTTTTAGCAAATTCATTAAGTCTTTAACTAGCACAAGCTCTAATTCTGTTGGCATTGGTGGCTTGTCTAGAAAAATTTCGTTCAGAGATCGGGAGAGCTCTAGGAATCTCTCAAGCATATAATACGTGGAGTTCCAACGAGTTTTAACATCTATACTTTCTTTGAAGATTCCTTGAATACTTTTTTTTCTTAATTCTTCTGTTAGCGTAACGCTACTTTTTATGTATTTTACGACATCTCGAACCTTGTTTACTATAAGAAAAGCCTCTGGGTGCTTCAGCACACTTTCTGCAACGAGGTTTAGCGTGTGGGCAAAACAAGGAACATGTTTTGCTTTACCGAATGTGTTGTTTATTGCGGCAACAATGTTTGCACCATTGTCAGTGACAATGGCACAAACACTGTTGTTACTAATTCCCCATTGATTTAATACTTTAGAAAGTTCTGCACCTATATATTCTGAACATTTACGCTCAGTGAGCTGACTAACAGCAACGTTTACAGTTTTAAGTTTCAACTGAGTTTGATCGATGAAATGTGCCGTAACACCCAGAAAGCTCCTGTTGGACATCGTTTCAGTCCTACATCACAATTATACAAAAAACATCTACTTTTTGGAATTTTTCTACGAAGATAGCCTGAAGAGCTTCGTACTTTTCATCAAGTCTTGCTTTCAATGTATCAGCGCTAGGAAGTTAGTACAGTGGAGCTAATTCTTTAACTAATTTTTTGAAACCTTTCCCTTTCACAACGTTGAAAGGGCGATTGTCTGCTGCAATGAAATATAAAATACAATTCGTGATGGCGCTGTGCTTAAAATAGTTTAAACTTTCAGAAAGAATGTTGACTTAATCCTTTGCAGTCATTCGCCCTGATATTTTATGGAGCATTCCGACTCCAGCAGAAGTCATACAACCCCAAACCATGAGGTTTCCACCTCCTAACTTAACGGTGGGGAGGACTGTCCGAGAGCTTAACGTTTCATTCCTTCGCTTCCACACCCAAACTTTGCCGTCCGAGCTCAATCTGTTAATTTTTTCTCGTCAGACCCGATTACTTTATCCCACATTTCATCTGTGTAATCCTTATACTTTTGGGCAAAACGAAGAGCAAAGCCATGTGACGCTTTGTTAATAAAGGTTTTTTTTTTAACCCGTCGCTTTCAATCCGGCATTTTTCCCACCTGAATGAGATGCAGATTTCTGGAACGCGGCGTTGAAGTTTTTGGGGGACGAGTTGTTTCCAGCTTCCCGCGGTTTCCACTAATTCTCTCGTAGATAGGTCCACAGAGAAAGATAGAAATGATTGTGATAGAGGGAATAGCTCACCTGACGAGGCTTATTAAGCCGAAACGCGTCGTGAGATACCCGTTTCACAGTCATTTCTTCCTCTGTTGTTGGTTAATTGTTTGATAATAAATCAATTTGCGTATAGCAATAAAAATTAAAAAAAGTAAAGTAATGCCTTGGCAGCAGTTCTGTCATAAAAACCAACAAGGAGGTGGTGAGTGGCTCTATCTCTTAGAGAAGTGGCGGCGTTGAAGTTTTTGGGGACGAGTTGTTTCCAGCTTCCCGCGGTTTCCACTAATTCTCTCGTAGATAGGTCCACAGAGAAAAGATAGAAATGATTGTGATAGAGGGAATAGCTCACCTGACGAGGCTTATTAAGCCGAAACGCGTCGTGAGATACCCGTTATCACAGTCATTTCTTCCTCTGTTGTTGGTTAATTGTTTGATAATAAAATCAATTTGCGTATAGCAATAAAAATTAAAAAAGTAAGTAATGCCTTGGCAGCAGTTCTGTCATAAAAACCAACAAGGAGGTGGTGAGTGGCTCTATCTCTTAGAGAAGTGGCGGCGTTGAAGTTTTTGGGGGACGAGTTGTTTCCAGCTTCCCGCGGTTTCCACTAATTCTCTCGTAGATAGGTCCACAGAGAAAAGATAGAAATGATTGTGATAGAGGGAATAGCTCACCTGACGAGGCTTATTAAGCCGAAACGCGTCGTGAGATACCCGTTATCACAGTCATTTCTTCCTCTGTTGTTGGTTAATTGTTTGATAATAAAATCAATTTGCGTATAGCAATAAAAATTAAAAAAAGAATAAGTTACATAAACCATTTTTCCCCACCTGAATGAGATGCAGATTCCTGGAACGCTGATACTACAGTTCCGGTTAAAGTTGAAGAGGAACTCTGAACAGTCGGAACGGATGGATCACTGGAACACATGGATGAAAAGTCACCGCAGGGTCTGCTGCTTAAAATTGAGGTCAGAGAACCCTCAGGAAGCTACGTATAATGAATAAAATACATACATAATTAGATAATAAACAACCGAACATTAAATGACACAATAATAGCAGTGTGTCGCCTTATTGTGGTTAAGCGCAATGCCGTATGAACGGATCATTATAAATCTTAAATAGTTAGTATAAGTGTATAACATAAGCATAAGCATAACATAAATTATGAGTACTCATATAAAAAATTGTTAAAGAATTACCTTTTGTCCAATTTCGGCAATTTTTCCAGCGTGTACTTTCTGGATGTGCTTGGCTAAATTGGTGGTATTGCCACTAGTTTTAAGAATTTTAAAACACTGTTTACATCTAGCCGAAGTATTATCCAGTTTGATAAAGCATTTCCAGGCCTTGCTTTTGGCCCGGCCCGGAGATGGAGTCATTTTAAATGAGTTAAATTTAGGATTTAAGTTTTCACGTTTAACGGTTTAACTGCCACGAGCCAAGGACAACTGAAGTACGATAGTATCGAAGTATCGTTCGTGTCCCTATACATGACACACACAACTTCTTTCTTCATTTCTTTCTTTCTTTTAGTGGTGATGTTCCATCCCACAAGCACATGCTGCAATATTTGTTTCCTACGTTTACGTGGAGAAGTTTCTTGGTGCGTTGACCTATCACGCAAGCAACTCCCGAGTTCGATGTGTAGCGGTGGCCGTGTGACCGATGGGACCATCCACCGTCAACGATTACTGTGATGAACGGCATTCCATTTTCGTCAATATCTCCATTTTTTATAGCTAAATGCCTCTCTTCTTGTCCGTCTTTTAGCATTGTCTGAAGAAGTAAACCTTGCCATTTCTAAAACAGAGATAAAAAAAAAATTATTGATGGAATTAATAAAAATAAATAAAAATCAATAACAAATATTGAATTCGGATTTTTTCAACATACATCTCCCAGCTCATTTTCTTTTCTGGCGAATGTTTTCTTATCGATGGATTTAATGCCTTTGGTAGAAAATATTTCATCCATGTAAGAGTGGCCACCTCCTATGGCAACTGTTCCCCATGAACGATACCTCGATACTATCGAAGTATCGATTGTTTCCGATACCACCGATTTTGACCTCGATACTTTTTGACCGATAGTATCGGAGCATCGATACTTTTTGTGCAGTATCGGTAAAAAGTATCGGTACCGTTTTTTTTTTTTTTTTTTTTTTTTTTTTTCAACATTTTTAAATGATCGGACGTCTTGCAACACTGCCAATCAGGAAGGCTTTGCTTTGCAGCCTTTGAGTGTATAAAGTAAATACTTAAGATCTTTTCGAACAAATTTATTCACAAAATAATTAGTAAATTGCTTTTTTTTAAGCTTAAAGGTTTTGAGAGTTTCTGTTTGATGTATAGTTCTCTTTGTCAAATTTAAAATTCTTGAATTTGGTTCGATATCAATATCCAGTTGTGGGAGTTTCAAAAGCACTTAGTTCCATTAATTCCAGGAAGGGGTCTGAAGAACTTGAAAGGTATGAGCTCAGATCTCGGATTTCTGTACTCCCCAACTGATCAGGCATTCCCTCAGTTGGGATCGCATCAAAGACGTTTTGTAAAGGAACTGTAGGACTATTTTCTACATCTTCTTCGAGTTCAATTGCGCTATCAAGTTTCTCAAAGCCATGACTCGGAACATGATCAGGGATCGCATGAAAACTGTCTTTCATGTCTGTGGGAACTAAAGGACTACTTTCTTCAGCTTCTTCATCGAGTATAATCATTAATCACCCTCTGAATTTTCTCAAAGTCACGAACAGGAAGGTTTTCCGATTTTGAAACATTTTGATGCACTTAAGCTTCCTCGTTTTACTTTATATACTCAAGTTGCTGCTTTTTCCTTCCCCACCCAGGGATCCAAACCACTCCCACTGACTAGTCCTGTGTGCAGTTAATCTCTTAAACTTAAAAATCTTATTTGAATTTCCGCGGGAAAGTTCTCGGTACCGATACTTAAAAGTATCAATACTTTAGGTCCGATAGCGATATGATGCTGGCTTTGATTAAACTGTTTTGGAAAAATAAAGAGATTTTGAAAAAACTGATTTGAATTTCGGCGGGAAAGTATAATAATTTAAAGGCAATATCGATACTATAGACCCGATACTGGCATCGATTAAACTGTTCCGATACTTTTTCGATACCGGGTATCGATACTTTGCTTTCGATATCGTGTCCCTAGACCGGGAATCAGCTGTTTTATCACTTATAACAACCTCTTCGCTTTTGCAATTAGGACATTGGAATTTCAAAGTCCAGACGAACGACTTAACTTGTGTTGAAATGAGCTTATAGTATCCATTTCTGCTGCATTGACTTCAATGATTTTCCAATTTCCTTATTTGCCGTATGAAATACTGTCTATATAATGTCCGGATATGTTTTTTATCATTTTGTCTTTACTTGGGTCAGGGGGTCCACTTTGATAAGCTAATTGATGGTTTTCCCTGTGAACAAAAACAAAAGTATGAGTTTTGTATCATGGGACTCTCTAACTCTTTTTACCCTTGTAGGTGTAAAAAAAAAAGTAATAAAATAAACACTTACACTTCGATTTCTTCGTGAATGTATCGAAGAGCACTTGATGCTCTGACATCTGTACTATCACTGAATTATTGTATAATCTAGTACTAGAATGGTATTGAGATAGGCGCTTTGTTTCCTGTTCAAGAAGTTCAAAAAGTAACCGCTAGGTAGCGTCGGCTCAAACTTGGGTAGGAGAAAAAATACTTGTTCCTTACAACGACCTCAGGTCCTTGACCTTTGCAACACCCCCTTTTTAAATCTTCCGTGAACCCTATGTTTGTTTATTTTTCTGAAAAAATAAGAAGAACCAAAACTTAAAAATTGTTTAAAAAATAAATAATTGACGTTCATACCCTTCCACTTTTCTAACACTTCTTTTACTGTACGAGGAATTCCTAAAAAAATTAAAATGTTGATGAAAATGCAAGTGTTAAAAATTTGCTCTGGCAATGAAACAACTAATAAGTCAACAACTAATAACTAGGCAAGTAACTACTAATAAGTAGGACCACAACCCTGATAAAAATACAAGAAAAAAAAAACTAATAAGTCGAATTTGAGCTGATCATCGTTTATGTTCCTAGGACGGAACAAACTTTCAAAGTTTCAACCCGTAAAAACCATGTACTCGGGCAGTCTTTATTGAATATTGGCAACGTAACATTTACATGTTGTTGTTGTTGCTGCATGTTCGAAAGAAAAAAAAAACGTTTAAAGAAAAAACGTACGAAAAAAATCGATAATTAAAATGTTGTCAAGACGTTAAAGATGTAAGCGAATGAATAAAACTTACGTTCTTACGAAGGGGCCACCAAATGGTAGAATATATTTCGTATAAACTAAAACGAGTTGAGCAATTCGTATGAATTATATCTTAATACTAAAAACTGATATATAAAACATGGACGGGAAACTCCTAAATTCGACGTTTCAGAAGGCGTACTTCAAGGGGAAACTTTAAGTCCCGACCTTTTTAACATCTATATAAGTGACATTGAAAGATACTTAATCAATGAAGGGTGCCGAATGGTCAGTCTCGATGGTATGAATGGGATTATCTGTCTGGCTTACGCTGACGATCTGGTACTTGTTGCAGACACCAAACCTGAACTGCAAAAAATTCTTAACGACCTTCAAAAGTATTGCTCTGCGAACAAGTTACAGGTTAATACTTCCAAGACCAAAATAATGGTTTTTAAACGTGGCAGTCGAGACAGAGAGTACTCGTTTAGGTTCGATGGCAAACAATTGGTAACTTGACCATTTTTTTTTTATTGCACTAAATGAAAGAGGAGAGAATATTAAAAACAATGCCGTTTGAATTTTTTTCCTGCGATAAAAAATGGATTTTTAATGATTTTTTGAAAATTGAATTTTTGCCGAATTGATAAGAAAGTTTTTTCTGGGGAGTGGGGGTGATGACGTCACCCCTGCCAAATCATAGATGACAAGGGACTGTAAAGCCTTCCTTTTGGCGCCCATGGATATTGTTTATACGTTTTATTTATTATTATATTTTACGCCATGGTGAGATACAAATATTGCTTTGTTCCGATGTGCCGGAACACCACTATTTCAACTCCGGAGAAGTTGTTTATTACGGTAAGTTGTTATTAAATACCTAATATGTACATTTTGTCCTTGTCAATTTTTCATTTTGTTACTTATAATTTTCTAAGGTTCCACAAGATCGTAATACTGCTAAAAAATGGTTCAGTGCTGTAAGACGGTTTGACGTCTCAACCTTTGTCTTACAAATCGGTTTTTTTTTGTTGTGAAGACCATTTTGATGTAAGAAGGCGTGATGTTTTGCAAGAAATGATTTAAATATTACTTACTTACATCAATGTTCTAACATTTTAGTAATAAGTGATATAAGAAGGTATAAAAATAAGTAAGTATACCTAAACTCAAACCTAGGCACTTCTTTTATAACTTCATAAAATTATTACACTTAACTGAACCTAACCTAGTTGTTTAATTTTTCCTTATTTCTTTTTAAAAAAATGAAAATAAACTTTAAGGAACATCATGACTTTCTTTGAGAAGAACGTAACTATTAAATTTTAATGGATAAATTTTAAAAACAAACTTTCAAACAAAGAAGCACTTACTTTTCTATTTTTGCCCCTTGGCCCCCGGAGTAAACGCAATTTATAAATTCGAAAACGGCGAATTCGGACAAAGACGGCAAATTATCTGAAGACGCAATCACAAATCCTTCGCGTACCATGTTTATTTGAATAAAGAGTCCAAAAAAACTACTAATATTAAGTTTCTTCACTGCTTCAAGCACGGGAGGAACCAAAACCAGTAGAACGCTCGGCAGGGGTGACGTCACGTCCCCCGCACCGCCCATCGGACATTTCTTATCACTAGCCAAATTTCAAAAATTCATTAAAAATCCATTTTTCAACGTAGGAAAAAAATTCAAACGGCATTGTTTCTTATTTTTTCCCCTCTTTAATTTTATATAAAACTTATGGGGAAAATTTTTCTAAGGAAAGTTCCTAATTGGAAATTGTGAAAACGTACAAGTATCTTGGTATCACATTCTCCTCTTCTGGAATATTCTTGAATGCAACGAGGGAAATGACAAGGAAAGCACAAAATGCGACCAGCACTGTCATATCCTTGTTGGCAAACTCAAAATCACACTCTTGGGAAACTAGATTACAGCTATACAATACGATAATAAATAACTAATACCCTTCTTTATGCCGCCCCGTTTGGTCACTTAGGTATATTGATAACATAGAAATCGCTCAAGTTCAATTTTTTAAAAGGCTTCTCAATCTACCCAAATCTACTCCAAACTATGCTATACGACTCGAAACTGGTACGCAGAAGCTGACATCTAAAGTAGTCAAGCTGATGCTGAACTGGCTCTGTAAGGTTCTTCTCATGCCCAGCTCCAGACTTCCTCGAATTTGTTACAATAGGCAATATGAACTTTATCAATCTGGTATAAGAAACCCTGCTTACAACTGGGCCACGCAGTGCAAAAATCTCTTTCTCGAATTTGGCTTTGTCGACATCTGGAACTCTCGGGACCCATACATAATCTCCTCTACCATTTCAAAAATAATTGACGCTATTGACTTACAAACAAATAGAACGGACCTTGAAAAATTGAATGCATCGTCTTACTGCCCCTTATATAAAAATTTATCCTTAATAATCGTTCAACTCAACCATACCTTCTACTTAAACTGCCAATACATCTGATTCGGCCTTGGCCCTGACACGGTGTACATCTCTCTCCGTTTTACTTTTGTTTTCAACGTGAGATAAGTGGTTTAAGTCAAAAATAAGTGGCCCGTTATAGTTAATAGAGCTTATAATTTCATCGGTGTCGTTCTCGAAGCGATAAAACTGTTCGTTCACTGTTAATTTTAATTGGTTTCTTTCCAATAAATTTAAATTTTTTTCATATTCTGCCGAATTCTTGTCCAGCGAAGATCCACATCGTGATAACGCCTCCCCCACCTTGAGTTCCGATCACTGCCGGACGTATACGACTGCGCTCTTCTCCCCGCTCCGTGCCGAATAAACATCGCATCAGCTGGACGTTGCCTCAAAGGATTAAGAAATTAGAGCGTAAATAACGAAATAATTTTTTTTATACAAATCGAACCTTATCTTTGCTCCCGCGACGCCTCCAATATTTTTCTTTACTCACGGTACCATGAATGAGGAAACGTTGAAAAGACTTCTGGAAAGTTCCCTAGCGGAATTAAGGGGCGAGATAAAGAAGGATGTTGAGGAGGTGGTGAACAAACGATTAGAGGATTTGGAAAAGAAAATTGACAATAACGATGCAAAGATTTCTGAACAAGAGGAAAGAATTATGTATTTAGAGAGAGAAATTCGTAAAAGGAACGTCATAATTTATGGTATTAGAGAGGACGATTTAAAAGAATCGCCAAGCGACCTGGAGGCGAAAGTGATTAACTTCTTTACGAATAAAATACATTTTGAAATAAAGCCGATACATTTTGACCAGGTGAGACGTATCGGGGTAACGAAGGAAAATTTGAATCGACCGATTTTGGTAGCATTTACTGCGTCGAGAATTAAAAACGAAGTTATGCGATTAAAGCATAATCTAAAAGGCACGCAGTTTTTCGTAAATGATGACTTTCCCCCCCAAGTGGTAAAAAAAAGGAAAGAATTGATACCGGAAATGCGTAGACACCGGGACGCAGGTAAATTTGCTATCATAAAGTATGATAAGTTAATTGTGAGGGAAAATCCGCAACTTGAGAAGAATTCGAAAAAAAGAACAAATGAAGAAAGAAGCCCTAGAAATACGGTGTCGCCCAAGGACAAGAAAAGACCAAAACCACTTTTATTGCGGGAGTCGACTTTGAAAGTCAACGATTCGAGTGGAAAACATAGTGCAGAAATCTGACAACGAATGCCCGAGCCAGGACAGACCTCAGGAACAACTACTAACGGAATGGAAAATGGAATAAGTACCGGACGGAAAATGGACTATAGCCAGCGTAGAGAAAAAAGAGAGAAAGGAAGCAACAGGAGGGAGGGAAATTAGGTAATTTTGTAATTATGTGTTATAATGTTTATGGTTTGATTAATACAGATTTTTGGTGTGATTAATTTGATTAGTACAGAGACCATCTTGTTTCACAATTCAATTATTAATTTATCAGTCATTAACTTTTTATAGCCAAATTTTTACCTCACTCTAATATTATGCAGTCAATCTTAAAACTTTTTATTTTTTATTGTTTCATGTTTTATTTCATCCTTGCTGTAGCCAGAAAAATTTATTAAGATTAGTTTTAATTTAGTTAACTTTAATTTAATTTCTTTACTCCCGTCTGTTTTCTATCTTTTAAGCCAAAAAGAGTGAAAGGGTCGAACTCCTCCTGATGGGCAATGCCCAAGGAAGAAAAGGCTTTGTAAATACTATAAGAATTCGTGATTCATTTTTTATTAGTATGTACATAAAGAAGAAATGTATTTTACTTTTTTGTTATGCTTCAGAATAAAGCCTTATTATTATTATTATTATTATTATTATACATCTGATTCGAGCAATGGCCCAGGTTCGCTTGAGTAACAAACGTCAAATCTTTTTAAGACTTAATAATTGCAAATACACCAGGGATCCAAATGAAATCTGCTCAATTTGTAAAAAACCCTGAAAACTTGGCACATGTTTTTCTTGAGTGTGGTGCGTATAGTTTTATACGCCCATCTCACTTCACTGGCGACATAAGTCTACTTTTGTCCAATCAGACCCGAGAAGCTTAAAAGAGGTACATCGGTTTCTGGCCTCGGCCATGTTAATAAGGTCGTTTATCCTCTCGGAGTCTGATCTACCTTAAAGTCAAATTTTATTTTCTCTTTTTCTTTATGAGGTTCATTTTCATTTTTTACTAAACAGTTTAATTTATTTTATTTTTTGTATAGTGCCTATAGCTTTTTGTATATGTAATACCTATTTTTGTATAATACCCGGACTCCATTTGTATAGGGAAAGATGGCCCTTAAAAAAAAAAAATAATAAAAAAAAAAAAAAAAAAAAAAAAAAAAAAAAAAAAAAAACATATGGTAGCGAAACCGCTACAGTGTAGTTGGGGGCACACAACTCATCCGAAAGTATTCTCATCCGAAAGGGCTACGCCCCTTTTTCGGATGAGTTGACAACCGGACGAGAATACTTTCGGATGAGTTGTGTGCCCAATTTATACAAATTTTTAAAAATTATACTTTATAAAAATAAAAAACAGTGAATACAACTCATCCGAAAGTATTCTCATCCAAATGTCTACTCATCCGAAAATAATAGAAATAGAAAAAATATAAACAGACAACTCATCCGAAAGTATTCTCATCCGAAAAAGGGGCGTGGCCCTTTCGGATGAGTTGACAGTCGGACGAGGATACATTCGGATGAGATGTCTGTTTATATTTTTTTTAAATATTATACTTTAATAAAATAGAAAACAGTGAATACAACTCATCCGAAAGTATTCTCATCCGACTGTCAACTCATCCGAAAACTAACGTACAAAAATTGCTGCATCGTAGAAATGCGGCAGCGTTAAACTCCTTTTTGGGCGTACCGAGCTCATTATCCTACCCCACAGGATGTGTACGCTAAAACATTTAAAAAATTCCTTTCCGCCCCCGGAGGCGGGGATCGGGGTGGGCCAGCCAGGTGTCTTTGAAACTGAATCTTTAAACGTTCTAGCGGAGGGTAGGGAGTAAGGAAAGAGGGTTCATCCCTAGCGACCGCCAGGGGAATGTAATAAAAGGCGTTCTGAGGGTGGTCCACCCCGATCCCCGCCTCCGGGGGCGGCAAGGAATCTAAAAACGTTCTAGCGGAGGCTAGGGAGTAAGGAAAAAGGGTTCATCCCTAGCGACCGCCAGGGGAATGTAATAAAAGGCGTTCTGAGGGTGGTCCACCCCGATCCCCGCCTCCGGGGGCGGCAAGGGATCTAAAAAAGCTTCTAGCGGAGGCTAGGGAGTAAGGAAAAAGGGTTCATCCCTAGCGACCGTCAGGGGAATGTAATAAGAGGCGTTCTGAGGGTGGTCCACCCCGATCCCCGCCTCCGGGGGCGGCAAGGGATCTAAAAAACCTTCTAGCGGAGGCTAGGGAGTAAGGAAAAAGGGTTCATCCCTAGCGACCGCCAGGGGAATGTAATAAGAGGCGTTCTGAGGGTGGTCCACCCTGATCCCCGCCTCCGGGGGCGGCAAGGGATCTAAAAAACGTTCAAGCGGAGGCTAGGGAGTAAGGAAAAAGGGTTCATCCCTAGCGACCACCAGGGGAATGTAATAAAAGGCGTTCTGAGGGTGGTCCACCCCGATCCCCGCCTCCGGGGGCGGCAAGGAATCTAAAAAACGTTCTAGCCTACCTAAGCAGTGCTTGTATCTGGAAAGTTTTTCCTTGTGCTTCTTAGGCGGTCGAATGGCTCTCTCCAGCTGTTAGCCACGGAGCTAGGCTTGCCTTTGTAGGTGGTAAGTAAGTAGATAACTCATAAAGGAAAATAAAATAGTTCTAGTTAACAATATTAAAAATATATTTGAGAAATTCTGTCTATCGATGCCCTGCAAACAGGGCATCGGTCTACCAAGACGAATTCTTCCAAGTTACTGCAATTTTCGAAAATGCACAAGTGCATACACTGTATGACGACTCTTGAAGGACGATTTATCAGACAAATGACACATTTTCGGTCATTTTCATTGATGGACCTTGATCTGCCTCTTCCTCTGCCCGTTCCCCTTCCCGTCCCCGTCCCCGTTCCCGTCCCCGTCCCCTTCCCCTTCCCGTGAGAGGAGGAGGAGGTTGAGGTTGGGGTTGGGGGTTGGGGTTGGGGTTGGGGTTGAGGTTGGGGTTGGGGTTGAGGTTGGGGCTGTGGTTGGAGTTGTGCTTGTGGTTGGAGTTGGGGTTGGGGTTGGGGTTGGGGTTGGGGTTGGGGCTGGGGTTGGGGCTGGGGTTGGGGTTGGGGTCGGGGAAAGGGTGGCAGAGGCTCATCACCGTCGTCATCTGATGTAGGCTCTACATTGTCATCTGAAAAAGAAAGAAAAAAAAATTGAAAATGGATATAACTAATATGTAACTTACAACATGTTTTGAAATTGCCAGAGAGACATAACAATATTGAAATATAATGATACCAACCGAAATAATACAAATCGACGAGGTGATGGCTACACCTCCTAATGTAATTTTTTAGGTCATTGATCGGGGAGTTTTGAATTTCTGAAAGATATCGATCAATCCTCCTCCTACTCGGTCTCGATCTCCTCCGTATCTGGAAGGGAAAGCAATCATTAGCTTATACATCAACGGTCTCAACGTAGAAAGGCTATTTTCTTCCCTGTCAATCCAGACAATAATATTAACCCGTTTGGACCAATTTATCCACATTAAGCAAATTCATTTGATATTTCTAACAAGTATGTTGTAGGCACCCTTGATAAGGGGTATTCACGATCTTATGTTAAGTCTTTTAAGTCTGTTAAACCATGCTAGATGTTCTTTTTCGCCCATTTATCTGTTTTTCATACTCTCTCGGTTATTCAATTTGAACTTACTTACTAATAATGCCGTGTGGTGCGCTACAGTATTTTATTCGATTCAACTGATTTAGCACGCTTCGAAATTCGATTTTAACAATTAATGTTGAACATAAGATCGTGAATACCCCTAATAATTTGGGACTTACTTCCTCTCCTCTTGACAACTGAGTCAATTCAATGCAGGTTTTATTTTCCACATCGAGTAAAAGTTCTAAAAAAAAATAAATTAATTTTAAAAAAAAATGCTATTTATATAATAAATAATATCGAGTTTTGATCACCAAGAAATATCCATGCTGGCAAATTACTTCCTCTTCTCTGAAGGGAGGCATGATACGATTCCATAAAATTATTTGTTCGGTGCTCTGACCGGTAAATCTACAGTAATAGAATAAAAAACTATCAGTACTATGCTTAACAGTAATTTATCGTTAAACTTACAGAAAAATTTTGGACTCTTCTGATCCAGAAGTATACATAAAAAAATAAATCTTGAAGGTTTACACCTAAGTTATGAGCTTCTTCTCTTATACATTGAAAACCTTCCATAGATTTTTCGCTCGGAACGAATGGTAACGCCATGACCTTAATAACAAATAAATCAATACATCTTGTTGGAAATAAAAAAATGCCTACCAATTTTATAACAGTCGAAAGGTTCGGATTCCTCCTAGCCTCGTTTTGTAACCCTAAGGCCACCACTTTTCTTCTGATACTCTAAAAAAAAATATGTAAAATTTGGGTTTCTTGTTAAAAACATGAAATAAAATTGTGTACAAAGGTCTTTAATTCTTATATACATGTGAGAAATGAGAAGTGGTGTGGTAGCACTGTGATGTGTGCAGTGTGTGATTGGTAGAGAGTGGAGAAAGAGGTTATGAGTGAAGACTGAAGTGTGAAGTGAAGTAAAAATGTTTCGAGTCGTGAAGAGAGTTGTCGGTGTTGTCGAAATGTGAATTAAAATACAGGTAAAAGTAGTTTTACCCCTTTCTTTCATCAACCTTACAAAAATTCCACATAATATGTATGTATGTGTATACATACATAAATTATACTTAAAAAGAACAAAAAACACAAAAAAGGACTCCACAAATTTTAAAAGAGCTTTCGGCGGCTGCCTTCTTCAGTTATAGAGTCTCTTAACTTGTGTTTTTTGTTCTTTTCTATCAAAAAAAGGGCCAAAAACTTTATACATATGCATATATATTATTTCTATATTTTTTGTGAGTCCTTTTCTTTTTGTGTGTTTTCTTTCCTATAAAAAAAGTGCCATAAAAAACTTTATATATTTTTTTTATATTTACTTGGGTAAAGTGAAACAGGCAGCCTTGGTGTGAGGAATCTGGAAAAATTTCTGCGATCGCCTGAATGAAGCCTTGCTCGAAGTCGGTGATGAATGTTATTTCGGACCAATTGAGCTCCAATGTCGATCGTAACATGTGAAGGATTGGACGGTAATCCTGACTCCTTCTCCTTTCCATTAAGGAGATTATGGAAACGCCTGAAAAATAGGACATTGGTTATGATACGTAGCATTACAAGAAAATATCAAGCGAAAGAATTGAATGTCAGAATTTTGAAATTAAGTTTAATAATTAATAAGTCAAAAATTAATATAAGTTATTATATAAGTTAAAGTTAATAAGTTAAATTAATCAAACTTCAGCATGCCAAGAATGGTTTCTATAAAACTTTTTTTACGGAAAGCACAAAAGAAGAGAAAAGTAAATAAAAATTTATCGTACCACAGATCCAACCACTATTAAAATAGAGAAAATTTGGCAACTGGGTGGTACCCGCGGGCGGACACCAAAAGTGCCGTCCAGACAAACGTAGCGTACTTCATTAAGGAAACTTGGAAAAAGGTTTTTCGATCTATGTGAAAAAAAAACTAAGGAGGCGTATGTATCGATATAAACAGTAGTTTTATAAAAACTTTCCTCCCCGGACCATACATTAGCTCTTGGGGATGTTAAGAGCATCTGCCCCCATTCACCTAAGCTGTTTGGTACGGGGGGATAAGTCTCCCGCCTGGCAAACGCCATGCTTCTGGCAGCTGCAGTGAAATTCACGGCTTCTTGCGGATGGTAACTAAAAGAATTATAATACATAATTAGTTTTCATGAGTACAAATAAATATCTATTACTCTTACTTTCTTAGAACTTCTTGTACGATGATATTTATCGGTGAAGACTCCGTCACCGCTCGGGCTCGGAGTATTGTCATCTGTTCTCCTTGAATTCTCATCAGTCTTAGTTCCTCTTCTGTGGGAGGGTAATGACTAATGACAATGGGGGGTGCTGTGGTGGTAAACGTTTTCAAAGTCAGTTTTAGGCGGCCTGTACACTTTAATGTCCGATAATTAATGCAGACATGGTACCTACCTGAAAATAAAATTTGTAAAATCATGGACCGATTCCAAAAAGCAGTTCTAAAAAACATAATTGCAGGGCTACATAACACATAAATAAATAAATGAACTCCAAAATAACATACACAAGGGCGGCTAAAGACAAAAAATAAGAATTCAAATATAAATAAACTAAGTACCTTGCAGAAGCCGTTGATTTACTTATAACATATAAATATCCATCGACAGGACAGTAAATATATTTCCTCCGATTCCTGAGGTGAATTATGTCACACTTGGACCTGTGAAAAGAGTGTATGAGCGAAGAACTTGACTTAGGGATTGGGAGCATGACTGCAATGATTTAGCTCACATCATAGGCTGATGTTGATTGAAATTTGAAGGAAATGCAAAAAGAAAATGTGTAAAAGAGTCTCGTGCAATAAAAAAAAATAAACACTAGTTTATTCTTACATAGAATTTGGAAGACTGTCTTCTGCTTCAACAAACTTCTCCTCCGGAGAGCTCATGGTTTCCTTAAATTTAAAATCAATGAGTTCATGTACCTTAGAAGACGGTAAAAGTTGAAGTGCAAAATAAAATAAGCTAAAATTCTATTACTGTATTACATGTATTATTATAAAGGATTCTAATCAGGTATGTAGGGGCCGGGCCAATGCCGTAACGTTAATTTTATATTTTTTGAAAGGACCCCACCGTTAACACTCCCTTTTTGTGGGCATGTGTTGCGGCCCTTATGACTAAGGGAGGTGGGCGTTGTACCTCTACACTCTCCTTGTGCAGGGAGTATGTGTATTGACCTACCTGACGGTAGGTGGTACAGAATGGGTCCGGGGAATCGAGTCGTTTTTTATTAAAAGAAACGACAGAAAAACTTGTTCGATTTTGTCCGATCCTCCTGGCGGCTTTTCGGATGGTCCGTGAGTTCAGAGACGTTGGCGTATCAAGGGTCGACGGGAGTGGCCACTTCGTGTCTTTCAAATGGAGCTGAGGATATCTTATGAGTAGTGATTCCTTTTTAGTCTGGATAAAGACTGATTAAACTTCGGCGATCCCCCGGTTTATATAGGGCTTCCTCGACCCCTCATTGGTTGAAACTCGTCAGCCAATCAGGAGGCCGGGAATTGCTAGGGGAATTTCGGCCGATTTCTTTATTTATTTTAATACAATTTTCCATTTGTTTAAGCCGCCTTATTTGGGGCCTACAAAATAATATTGAAAATATTGAATTTACGAGAATTTTAACAATAAATAAAGTATTACATTTTTTGTTCAACGGCCCTTTTCAGGGCCAACAGAATGAATTTGATCTAGTGACCCGCTCTCTGTTGGTGGCGAGGTGCGACTCTTTTGTTTGAAGTTGTGGTGGTAGATAGCGTAGCCGCCACAAGGTATTTTAAACTATAAAATAACCTGATTGCTAGGTTATCCCATTAACCCATTAATGCCCGTAACTATTTTAGTCCGAATTTTTCAATAAAACTCTCAGGGATTGTCCATTAGGGTCTAAATATCATGAGAAAAATATTAAAAAAAATCTAAGTAACACACACTTCCGTAGGGGCTATGTTAATTAGTGATCCCAAAAGGGACCACTGGACGCTTTGACCCACTGTGGTTTAAGAGGTTAGAAAAAATATATTGCAATACGAAAATGGTTTTGAATGAATTTATTAGAACAAAAAACAAAGTTATTTTTAAAAAATTACAAATAAATATTTTAAAACTTAAGAAATTGACAAGATTTACACGACGAGTCCGATCAAAATTTGCTTCAGAATAGTGTACTTCGCGAAAATGCAGAACAAAATTTTGTATAGAATATTTTCATGACCGGTGAAACGGAAGAAAGCATTCCACACAAAGTCTTACTCGACATTTTTCGCACATGTATCTCGTGCGCGAACTACACGATTCTAAGGCACATCGCCATCGCCCGCCGTCTCCAATTTTTACGATCAGGTGATTCACATTGTCAAACCTGGTTGTCCTTAAAATTCGTGATCGCATCGGAGCTATTGGCCCCGGACGAGTTTTTGGTGTAGCAAACGTTGAAAGATAAGCAATGGCAATTTCACGACGAAATTTTAACTGTGTTATTGACTGATGTTGCCGATATACTAGCCAAGCATTTTGGATCATGGCATCGACTAGCCATGTGAACACTGGCCAATAAAACTTTTTACTTCGGAGTCCAATGCGATAAACATTTATATTCGCGTCCATTTGGTCTGTGCCTCCCATTCCAGCATTGTATTTGGCGACTACATACGGACGATCACATGAAACGTTCTTTTTCTTCTCTGCCGACCAACGTTTGACAGAGGACAAAGGATGGACTCCATAGTCCGTAGATCCGATAGAGACGGCTCCATTATCTTTCCATTTGACGAAAATTATTCCGTCATTTTTTTCTATAAAAGCCTTTATAGATCCCCGTGCAAGCTTTTTGAATGATTTCTTGTCGGGCAATTCCACAATCTTTCGCTTGCAACTACGCTTTTTTGGGATTAATTTTGATTTGGGAAGACGATTTTCTCGGAACGTTCCCGTCGCAGAATATCCATGTGCTTTTAAAAATCTGAATAGATTTACTCCACTAAATAAGTTATCAAAAAAAAAACTGTACGGCAGTTTTCTGATGTCATCCGGTAGTTCTTTCAACATCATGATGAAAGGAGCGGCACATTTTCCGAAAAGATCGCAGTCTGTCTTTGATAATTTCGGGTTCATCCCTTGATAAAGGTCAAAATTTAATAAGTAGCCTTCGTTCGTGTTCATACACCACATCTTGTATCCGAATCGTATCGGCTTTCCGGGAAGAAACTGCTTTAGAGAATGCTTCCCGAAAAATCTGATCATACTTTCGTCGTAATTAATTGTCTCTTTTGGGGAGAAATTTTGGAAGCATTGCTTCTTTAGTTGATCCATAAGCGGTCGTAGCTTCCAAATTTTGTCTTTTTTATCGATTTTGTGGTTGTCCGCGAAGTGTATGTATTTTTTTATGATGCCCATACGATGCCGTCTGAAGGCGCTGCGGACTAAATCGTGTCTTAGATCGGGCATTTCTTCCCAATAGCTTCTTTCTGTTGGATGATTGAGGTATCCCGTAAGTATCATGAATCCAAAAAAACATTTTATCTCTTCTCTCGTTATCATCGGGTCATCCTGGTTCTTGAACAGAGCATAGTTTTTCGTTTGTAAGGCAATATAGTCGAAGATATCGTCGGTGAAAAAGCGTTCGAAGCATTCAACACAAGACAGTGGTTCTGGTTGAAGTAAAAAAGTTGAAGGAAAAAGGGCCTTATTCGATACAATATCTCCCTCCATGAAATAAGGATCTGGCTTTCCTTTCTTCAGTCGTTGCTTTTTCCATAATTCCTCTTCAGTTGTGCAGGTGGAAATTGGCATATTTAAATTCACGGGTGTGTCAACCGTGTTGACAACCGGGTTGTCGGTGACGTCGTTAGTTCGTAAATCCCCGTAAACAACTTCGACATTAGCCAGGAGTTGACGTCCTGAAAGGTGACGCAATTCTCCAGGTTCATCCTCTTCCCCTGATTCTTCGTCGGTAACCACGTGTGGATCGGGAGGTTCCACGTATACGGATTGGGGCAGGGCTTGTGCCTCTGAATCGTCTTGCAAAATATCAATTACATCCTGCAATGTAATTCCAGGTCTGAAAACAAAAAAAGAGAAGAAAATTGGTATTTTTCCCTAACCTGAAATACAGTTGGTCAAAGTGCTCAGTGGTCCCTTTTGGGATCGCTTAACTTTATACCAGAGTGTACAGAATTTAATCACTTAAAATTTACGGCAAACGTTATAAATCTATCCTTAGACCATCTGAGAATAGAATAGCACCAAAAAAAAGAAGATTAGAAGTATTTATTAGTACTTACGACAATAAATCCTTAAGCGATTCCAAGTCCAAAAAGTCAGCCATTTTTGATACGTTATCACTGGTGGTGGGGAGGACAAACACCAATCGTTTCTTCACTAAGATTTAAAGAGGGCTCTTTAGAAGCTAGGGGGTTAGTTTCGACGCGTTTGGACACGGAAAACATGGTTTAAGGAGCTTCCGAATGACTCCATCATTGAGATCCCAAAAGGGACCACTGGACGTTAATGGGTTAAGCTTAATAATACAGTCGAACCTCGATAACTCGAACCTCGATAACTCGAATCCCTTGATAACTCGAAGAAAACGTCTGGCCCTTGAGAAAACCTTTATAACTCGAAGAAAAAACCATACATAACTCGAATTTTTTTTCAAGACTTTCAGGGCGCAAAAACCTCTATAAGTCGAATTTTCGGTGGCCGGACCTCTATAACTCGAATTTTCTGCTTCACCACGAGGTGCCCGCTCGGCGTGTCTCAGCTTGCATGACCCTCATGACCCTCCCTCACCCCTTTCCTTTCCCCTCTCCGTTCGAGCACGTGCGTTGTCTGTTGTTTTTCAAACAGTTTTTTTTCGCCGTTACATATTTTTTCAAACGGTTTTTTTTTTGTTTGAGTGTAAATTACGGTTTAAGTACATAATGAGTGACTCCGGAAAAAGGAAATGCATCTCCTTGAGTGTAAGTGAGAAATTAAAACTAATTGAGGCCGTAAAGTCGTCATCAAGAAAAAAAAAAGACATTGCAAAGGAATTCGGAATCCCTGCGAGCACTCTGTCGACAATCTTAAAAAATGAAAAAGAAATCATCTCAAGTTCTTTAAGTGGTGAACGGAAAAGGCAAAAACTAGCTGAATTTCCGGATGTTGAGGAGTGTCTTTTGAAGTGGTTTAAACAGTGTAGAGATAAAAATGTGAACGTTGGAGGTTTGATAATTAAAGAAAAGGCAGAATATTTCGCCAAATCGTTAGGCCACAACGAATTTAGAGCCAGCAATGGCTGGCTTGAAAACTTTAAAAAGAGAAATGGAATCGTGTTCAAGAAGGTTTGCGGTGAAAGTGCAAGTGTTGATGACGCCGCGTGTGGTAGGTGGAAGACGGAACTGAAAACAGTGCTGAAAAACTATGAGCCACGCGATGTGTTTAACGCTGATGAAACGGCGTTGTTTTATAAGTGCCAGCCGAACTCTTCTTTTGGCTTCAAAGGCGACAAGTGCCACGGAGGAAAGCACAGTAAAGAAAGAGTGACAGTGTTGTTGGCAGCCAACATGACAGGTACCGAAAAAATCAAACCTCTTCTGATCGGAAAATCAAAAAAACCAAGATGTCTGAAGGGTGTTCATTCTTTGCCTGTCGAGTACAAAGCCAATCGAAAAGCATGGATGACATGTGACCTGTTCGAAGAATGGGTCATTCAATTCGAGCGGCAAATGAAGAAGCAGAAGCGCAAAGTCGCCTTGTTTGTTGACAACTGCTCAGCACACAGCGTGAAGAAGACGACACTCGAATGGGTAAAATTAATTTTCTTGCCTCCCAACACGACCTCAAAACTGCAGCCTTTGGATCAAGGGATAATCCAAGCCCTAAAATGTAAATACAAATCCTACGTTGTCCGAAAAATTTTGTCGGACATCGAAGATGAGAAAGAAACCTCAATAAACGTTCTCGACGCCATGCATATGGTTCACAAGGCTTGGAATGACGTCAGTGGAAAAACCATCAAGAACTGTTTCGAAGCCTGTGGATTTGTAGTCGAACGTGGGGAGGGCGTGCAGCGCGACGAGGAACAGGAGAGCGACCCCGAGGAACCAGGACTCGACGATGCTGATTGGACGGCGCTGGCCAACCGCCAGAAAATCGAGACGGACTTCACATTCGAAGATTTCGTCAATTTGGACCAAGACGTCGCAACAAGTGGGACATTGACGGAGCAGGACATCTTGGAGTCGGTCAGCGCGGAGGCGGGTGACGAAGAGGACTCAGATGACGGTAAATTTATTTAACGCTTTTGATAGAAAAAATAATGCGATTAGGAAACTAATTGACCCGTTTATGTATTTTTAGATGGAGAACCGGAACCCCCAGTAACCGCGAAAGAAGCGAACTTTTATGTCCGCAGATTACGCACCTTCTTTGAAAGATCGGCCGAGTGTCATGATGAAGAGTTCGCAGCTCTCCTTAAAATGGAAAAATGCATCGACCGCCAAGTTTCTCACTCGTTGAAACAAACGAAAATAACAGGATATTTCAAAAACGATTAGTGTTTAAAACGGTGTTCCTATTTACGGGTTAGAGAGTTTCATACGTATGTACATTTTGTTTTGAAAAATATTTGATTTTCTATGGTTTCTGTTCCTGTTACATATGTATTACATACATATGTATGTATATGTACATATTTTTTTTATTAAAAGCGTACTGGTTAATTTCTACCATCAGCTGTCTCTTTTAATTTCCCAGATTCACTTTCCCACTTCCAAGAAGGTTCAGGAAAAAGACTAAAGCCTTAATAAGTCGAATTTTTGGGCACAGAACCTCGATGACTCGAAACCTTGATAACTCGAAACCTCGATAACTCGAACTTTTTAGTCCGTCCCTTGAGATTCGAGTTATCGAGGTTCGACTGTACTTGCGAAAAATAATGACATTTTTCGATTATAAAAATCGTTACTTAATAGAAAAAAGTTATAATAAAAAATGTATCCTTACTAATAATCGTTTTCTGCCTTGATGATTAAAATGAAACGAATGTAGATTCACAAATTCGCAAACAACAAAAGCGGGAAATGGTTGCTAGTTCCTCCTGCGGGATTGGTGGAGACTTCCCATGATGCACTTAGTCGAGTGCCCAGACCCCGATGGTGGGGGAAAAGAGATCCAGAAATTTGGTAATTAAAAATAAAAGAGGACTCAAATCGCTTGAAATCTTTTTTAGTCTGGTACTTTTTCGATATTCGAACTATTAGATATTTTTTTCGATTTTTAGACGCATTTATTAATTAAATCAAAGACTATCCCACACGAAACAAAGGGGCGCTTGACGACACTCGCTACAGAGCTACCAATCGGAGTGATTAATATCCCTTGGGAGATTTTTGAAAGGTCCCATTTTGCGCGGGAAGATTCATACTAGTGCGGGCGATATTTTTAGTTTTTGAAGTTAAAAGGCGTCTCCATTAGATTTTAAGGATGCTTAGGCTCCTAAAGATTAAAAAAGACCCAAAAGAACAAAATCAAGCGAAGAAAAGTCGTAATAAGACGGTTTTTTAAATATTTAAACCTTTAATAAAGTCTCACTGCAACTCCAACTGCAAGGCGACTGACGAGTTGTACATCCAAGGGGCACTTTTAACTCTTGGATAGAATTTTTTGAATTCTTTAACTTTTAATTTTTAATTGATAATTGAGCAATGTTCCCTATTGTTTTACAACTAAAGTTATAGAGTGAGGAGTAGTAAATTTTCAAAAATCATAAGATCAAAATCAATTTTGGTACCCCCTCCTCATCACCAACCCCTCTCGACAGAAAACGTTTTGACCAAAATTTATGGTAAAAATATCAACAATAAAGAAATCGTGAATAGATATGCTGAAATTAGGTATGCAACACGTTGACATTATATTATATATATATATATTATATCGCGATATATCGGTGTCATTATCAATTAAAAATTAAAAATAAATAATAAATTAAAATTAAAAGTTAAAGAATTCAAAAAATTCTATCCAAGAGTTAAAAGTGCCCCTTGGATGTACAACTCGTCAGTCGCCTTGCAGTTGGAGTTGCAGTGAGACTTTATTAAAGGTTTAAATATTTAAAAAACCGTCTTATTACGACTTTTCTTCGCTTGATTTTGTTCTTTTGGGTCTTCTTTTTTATTTGGGTGTTCTTTATGAGTCCCCCGGAAGTCGTACATTGGCGTTTCCTCGGTGTCCTCGTCGGACTCACTCGACGACGTGGTCCTCATGCAATTTTTAATGCTGTCATAGCTTTAGCACGTGAAACGGGGTCCGCAAAACGAAAATATTTTTGAATCTGGGGTCAACAGCGTTGCCAAAGCAAATGCCAACTTTTTCTCCTCCCTCCGAGGCGATCTTTTAGTTCTTTCAGCAATTTGGATTTAATAACTCCCAATTTCTGTGCTTGACGCCCTGATGGAGTGAACGTCGTCAGTTGCTTTTATACGATATTTATTATTGAGATGATCTTTGAAGCGGTTACATAATTTTCTCCGGAAAGCTCTCCTTGGGTGTTTTGTAAATAGTTGATGGACTTAATATTCGTCTAAGGAAAGGTATAAATATGAGATTATTACTACAATAAAATAAAAGATCAACGGGATAAATTTGGATTCGTTCAAAACTTATATTCGAGATACAAGATATTCGAGGAAGAATGTCGTTCACGTTCGTAGCTTTTTATTAACTGAGAAAAGTATAAAATAAAACATATGATTATAAGGCCGCGTCGGCGGAATCTCCGGGTGCCGAAGTAGCGGAGATGGCCACCATTCCTACATAAATGTACTTGAAAAAATCTACTTAGTTGGTATTTTACATAAAAATACAGAAATGAAATGAAATGAGTAATAATGACATAAATGAATAAACATTTTAATCTCGGTTGAGAAAGCAGTTGACAACGATATATTTTTTTTTAGATTTTCAAAAGTGAAGGAGCCGACGATTGTCTGATAAAATATTATTACAAACTGAAAAAATTCAGTAGCTGCTCGGTTATAAAATTAGAATGTGTGGGCCACGTCCAGAAAAGGATGGGCACAAAACTTCGACGATTGAAAAGACAGTAAAGGATGATTCACACTAGACCGTGCCGGGTCAGGGGCGAGGCTCGGACGGGGCCCGGACGGGACACGGTGAAGAATCATGTGGGCATCTTCAATGAAGTTGTGCATACTGCACAGAGCCGGGCACGTGCGTGATCGTGATCACGTCCGTGGCCCCGTCCGAAAAGGAGAAAGACATTGTTTCCCGTACCCGCTCCTGTTCAGTTTTGGAAAATGGATGACGAAGTTTTGTGTGCGAGAGCATAGTTTCGTCTACGACTCATCGCAAGCGTGGTCAATATCGCAACCGTACTCAATGACCAAAGTACCTCAAAATAGCGCATCGAACACTTTAATGAAATATCTGATAGATAAAAAAGAAAAGACTCAGGAAGAAATTCATCCTATCGATGCATTCTTTCAAGGATTGATACCAACCGTAAAACGATTTTCCCCTTACTACCAACATCTGGGAAAAGGACAGATTATTTCCGTCGTTCAAAAGCTGGAGTATGAACAATTTCGTCATAATGATTATCAAGGGCTACCGCAATCATTATAAGTTTGTGGGTACACAACATATGTTCTAATTATCATCACTCATAGTCAAATACATCATTCCCATCACAACTTCTTTCGTTATTTCTTTCTTTCTAAATTTAGTGGTGATGATCCATCCCACAAGTTCTTCTTCGGAAAAGTTCATTTTGACACAAAAATAGATGGTTTCTCGGCCTCGGCCCGGACGGAACTGTTTGTAGTATGCATGGAGGCTCGGACACGTCCCGGTCACCGCTCGGTTGCTATGACCAGGAGGAGGCCCGGGCACGGCCACGGCACGGTCTAGTGTGAATCATCCTTAACGAGGGAAAAAACTTCCTGATGGGAAATTCGGACAAACTAATTGACTCCCTTCAAATCTATTATGGGAAGGCCATAAGGGATAACACCGATTCCCTAATAAGATGGAAAGAGCTGCTTGGGCCATCTATTATACATCCATTTGAAATCGAGCAACGAACGACCGCTCCACGCTCTTTTTTCAGAAAGGTCTAAGTTTATTGCAATACTTTCTTTTTCTTTCCAATGATTTTTATTCCTTTCTTTTATGCTTGAGGCCTTAGGCATCTTCCAACAATTCTTATTTCCTTCCTATATTCCTTCCAATCCTTATACTTGGTTGCTTGTAAGGATTGTCCAATCCTTATGCTTATTTCACAGTTGGTGCAAGTATTTACAAAAAAAAAAAAGATGATTACGATCACTTAAAGCATGGGCACTTTTTAAAATCGGTGATTGATCTATTTTTTCCTATCTTCGTAGATTGAAAAAATGTTTATATGGCAAAACACAAAATAAGTCACTGAATTATATTATCTGGTCGAGGATATCCAAAATTGAGTATGTGGGATTGGACACTTTGCGATTTGGTGTTTTTGATGCGGTAGCTTGTTTTGACGATGGCAATATCACGAGGTGTCATGTCCTAAAGGTAGGTATATGTCCTGATGAGAAATGACTAAAGAAGGATGTTAACAAGAGTTTAAGGAAGTAGAAATCGATCCTGGACTATTCGATGAACGTCGGGTTTGTAAATCGAATGTCTCCTTCACAAACGAAGAGAAAAAACGATCAAAAAAAAAAGAAAGGCCGAAAATAGTTAAGAAGAAACGATGGCTGAAGAGGCGGGAGAAGAACCTTCGTATGCTCCTGGAGCTTATTAAAACTTAATTTTTTAGCAGTTGTTTTTTTAATTTTCAGGTTTTTCAGCGAATTCCGTCTTATCTATCCAAACGCTTTTTATGGATAAATGTAAAAACTGTATTATTGAATCAAAGGGATGTAATGAACCCACATGTCCATATGTTTAAATTCATTCCTAATAAATTATTTCAAGTGTTAATTTACATTTTTAGCGCAGTCGGAAAATAATATGTTAGAACCCTCTCAAATTAGACAAATGACTTTAAAGGGGCTTAGAAACACTTTAAAGGAATTGAAAGTGAACTTCGATTTACGAGGTAAGAAAGAAGAACTAACATTTGCTTTCTGTACTTGGACTCGAAAAAGAAAATTTAGTAGAACTGAGTGCCTTTGGTAGCACGTCTTCTTTTTCTTCGGAGTCTGCAGTTACAGCAGCCAACAGTTCGAGTATTTCGTAAACGAGTCGATTGTTCCTCAATACCTGTTTTCAATGTTAAGGAACTAGAAAATATGATGAGGAAGTTCACTGGTGAGGATGACTATTATATATATAAAAATTCCTGAATAATTGAATTTTTTTTTTAAATTTAATAGTACGCCGTCTTGGACACGTAGGTCACAATTATTCTTAGATTTGCCCACATTTTTTTTATCTCGTTATTCTTCTCCCCTTTGATTATACCGTGAAGCGTGGAGAATTTTCGGGACAGAAAATACCGTAAACATTTCTGGAACCTTGGAGTTTTTGGGGTTTTCTTGTAATTTTTTTTTTTCTGAGAGTGAAAATAAAAATAAAAAGTTTAATTTGGTTACCTTAATTAATTTCTTATAATGAATAGTGTTCCTCATTTGAAAAATGGACAAAAAATTTTTTTTTTAAATCATCGAAATTTGTATTATTGCTTCCTAAACATAATACCTAGCTCTGTCTCAACCGCCGTTTGAAACAGGTTTGGAACTCCTGGAACATGTGCAGATCCTTCGGATTTGAAGGACAAACGATTTGAACATCGTCAAATATGACGTCAGATTCCTTCTGCGCATGCTCGAAAAGATGGTTAAAACCATCTCAGGGTTTCCTTAATTAAAAACTTCCAGATTCAGGAAAAAACGTTTTGGCAGACAAGTCCCGGTTACAAGGTAACAAAAAAGTGAACTTTACCTGCTTTTAAAAACTCAAAAAGAGGCGTCCGATGCACAGAAAATGCGGATGTAAACAATGTGTACGTGTGATGCACGCCTTAAATATACGTGCGTCCGCTTCTGGAATAAACAAATATTTTCAAAAGACGCGACGTCTGGAAAAAATAAAAAGATCTGATTGAAAATATTGCATAAACGGCCAGCAGCGATTTTATGGGGTACAACCATAAACCGGTAATGACTCCCATATCTCGTCCTCGGTGCTTAAAACTTACGTTTTTTTTTTTTTTTTTTTTTTTTTTTTTTTTTTTTTTTTTTTTTTTTTTTTTTTACCCATTTAAGTCCACCATCGGGGTTGGAAAAGACATAAACCAAAGGTAAATGTACTCAAGCAATTTTTTTTCTGCCCTTCCTCTATGGAAATCGAGTATTCTCACATTTTCTTAATAGATGGATTTAATTACAGAAGGTTCAGTGATATTTTAACTTATTTTCGTTTTTAAACGCCTCCTCCGGGGTGTGTTTCATCCATCAAACGTTATGGTTGGACACCTTTTGAGTCTTTTGAAACGCTCAATCACACGTTCGGTTATCTCGGAGGAGAAAACGTCTTTTAAAACGTGAATCCGACATTATTTTTTAAACACGATTTTGTCTTTAAACGTGCCGACAGTCTGAAAATGTCTTTTGGTGCTGTAGAGGGAGAATTTAGGGAGCTTCCTTGAGATACTACTGTGTTAGAAGCTTGGTGGGTGTGTTGGCATCACTAGAATCACACCCTGAGGATCAGATCTCACATCTCAAATCTTAAACTGTCCATATCTCTTGTGCTGTAGATTCTGAGGATAACCTAATAATAATCTTTAACTGTCTATATCTTTTCTGCCGTTATGATAGGTCTTCAGTGTGTTGGCCCCACTGATTTCTCATTCTGAGGATCAGATTTCGCATCTCAAATCTTAACTGTCCATATCTCTGGGGCTGTAGTTTCTGAAGTTATATACATCAATCTGCTGAGCCAGCGATAAAACAATATAAATACCACTCCTTTCCTATAAACATTGTCATTCGAAATCTGTAACTAATCGTGTGTACAACCAATAAATTGTTTTTTAAAAAGCGAGTATTTAAGTCTATCAACTTAACTGGCGCCCGCGAACAGGACTTCAGAAAACTTAACTCGGAAGTGATCAAGTATCCCAACCGTTTTGAGCTTTGAGTTTCACTCTTTATCTGAAGAAAGCAAGAACCAAAGGACTTAGTCAAATCGACCTCCATAATCAGCGAAGCGTTCATTTAACTCGTCGCGATTATTTAAAAAAGGAGAAGATCAAAACGACTCAACCTTTGAAGAAATTCGTTGAGTGAGGACTTCGCTGCACACTGGACCGGAACAACTGGACATCCCGTCGTAACCCGCCATCATCATCCACAGACGAAGAAGACCCGGAAGACATCCCAGCTCCACCGAAACCTGTGAGTGAGTCTTCCGTTATACCTAAGTTTTTTTAAGACAAACAAAACGTCTTTATTCCCCGATACAAGATCCCAAATTTCATTCCACCTAAACAAACACAACCCCCAAATCCTCAAACCTTTCGGCCGCGCCCGTCCTTCTTTCAGACGCGCCCGTTCTATTCCCAACCAAGACCTTTCTTTCGCCCCGCATTTCCCGGCCAAAAAGAAACCCTAAAAATGTACATTTTTGATTTCTCTCCTAAATATGATATACT
Source organism: Orius insidiosus (assembly GCA_014119065.1). NCBI lineage: Eukaryota > Metazoa > Arthropoda > Insecta > Hemiptera > Anthocoridae > Orius > Orius insidiosus. The sequence continues at coordinate 16,042 of JACGAQ010002122.1, read as the reverse complement.
ACTAGGTCACGAAACGTTAGGCGTATTGAAAGCTAGCATAGATTTTAAAAATAAGATATTAAAATACGAAAATGGAAACAAACCACTCCTTTTCATGATAGAAGAGAAAAAATTAAAACTAAAACCAGGTTTCAACTTGATTGAAGTCCCAGTCAGGTCAATTCCCGACTTAAAAACAGGATTAATCAAGGAAGTTAAGAAACCTTGTTACAGCATCCAAGAGGGAGTAGTAAATATAGAAAACAATAAATGTAAATGTCTAATATTTTCTAACGAGCTTATGACCATTAGTCCCGAGCCAATGGAAATAGAAGAAGTAAAAGAGATAACTGACAAAACCGTGACCATGAGTCCCGAAGACAAAGAAAAAACGATTGACGAAATCCCGCATCTCTTAAGGACCGAACATATGATAGAAGAAGAGAGGGATGAAATTATCAACCTTTTACGCCAATACCCTGAGATCATTAAACGAGAAAAAGACAGACTAAGTTGCACCAAATTAGTAAAACATAAAATAAAAACAACCGACGAAACCCCCGTTTACTCAAGAAATTATCGATATCCCCAAGTTTTTAGGAAAGACGTCCAAATTGAAATTGATAAACTATTGGAAAATAAAATCATCCAACACTCTAATTCGCCTTACAACTCCCCTATTTGGGTCGTCCCGAAAAAACCCGACGCCTCCGGAATCAGGAAAATTCGAATGGTAATAGACTATCGGAAACTAAACGAAAAAACAGTAGACGATAAGTTCCCCTTGCCGAATATTGAAGATCTTTTCGGAAAAATAGGAAGAGCAACCTATTTTAGTGCACTCGACCTCGTCTCAGGATTCCATCAAATCGAGATGGACCCAGAATCGATCTCGAAAACAGCCTTTAGTACTGAAGAAGGGCACTTCGAGTTTTTAAGAATGCCTTTCGGACTAAAAAATGCCCCTGCTACCTTCCAAAGAGCAATGAATATGATCTTTTCTAGAATGCCAAATGTCCTAGTATATATGGACGACATAATCATCTTTTCCGATAACCTGGAAGAACACCTAAAACACCTAAAATCAGTATTCAAACAGCTCAAAGAATTTAATCTTAAGATCCAGTTGGACAAGACAGAGTTTTTCAAACGCGAACTCTTGTACTTAGGTCATATTATTTCCGAACAAGGAATTAGGCCTAACCCCGCAAAATTAGAAGCGATAAGAAACTTTCCAATACCAAAAACATCAAAACAAATCAAAGCCTTTTTAGGTTTAACCGGCTATTATAGAAAAATGATTAAGGACTACGCGAAAATAGCAAAACCAATCACGTCAGCATTAAAAAATGATGCTAAGATTGACCCCGAAAATAAACAATTCAAAGAGGCATGCGAAACGCTGAAACTGCTTTTACAAAACAGCCCAATCTTACGACTCCCTGACTATTCAAAACAATTTATATTAACAACAGACGCTTCCAACTACGCTGTTGGTGCGGTACTGTCACAAAATTTTGACGGAAAAGACCTGCCGATATCCTATGCCTCTAGGACTCTCAATAAACACGAAGTCAATCTGTCCGTAATTGAAAAGGAACTCCTTGCAATCGTTTGGGCTTGCAAACATTTCAGACCGTACCTGTACGGACGGAAATTCCTTATACAGACTGACCACAAGCCTCTGCAGTGGCTACACAGCCTAAAGGAACCGAATTCGAAATTGATTCGCTGGAAATTAACGCTTGACGAGTTTGATTTTGAGATCAAATACGTACAAGGAAAAACAAACTTTGTAGCTGACGCACTATCGAGAGTGACAGATCACCCGGTGAATGCGATAAGCGTAAGCGACAAATCAGAAGAAAGCTTGGACCTTTCCACACAGCCACTTAACCCTGACGACTTCGATTTTGACCCACAACAAGTGATAGACGAACTTCTCAGCACTTACCGACCTCAGGACGCTAACGATACTAATGACGACACAGAATCTCTCGCAACTATTCATTCCCAAGAAAGCTCCACTCAACAGGTAACAATAGTAGATGACGATAAGATTCTTAATATCGAACCAAACCAAATTATATTTGAAAGAGGAACTAAAGCCCCCACCGTATCGAAAATTTTTGGAAAAACCAGAATCACCATCTATTTCTCTAACGCCACCGAAACAGACTCATTAATTCAAACATGTGTAGAATACCTAAAACCTAACACCACATATGGTGTCCTTTGTTCTCAGGAGGGCATCTTGGCCGAAGAGTATGACCTTTTTTTGAATATTTTAAGGAATTGATAGTACAAAAATTCAGCACGATCAAAATAAAACGATATAAAAAATTAAATCTAGATATAACCGACACACACGAACAAAAACAAGTGATAGCTAATTACCACACGGGAAAAACATACCATAGAGGCATTAACGAAAGCTATAATCAAATTCGTAGGAAACATTATTGGCCTTCCATGCTAAGGGACATAACTGATTATATTAATAACTGCCAAATATGTTTAAAAACAAAGTACGAAAGAAACCCCATACGCATAAATTATCAGATTCCTCCAACCCCTGAAAAACCATTTCAAAAATTACAGCTCGATTGCTTTCAATACGATAAATGTAAATTCTTGACAATAATCGATTGTTTTTCAAAAAAATTAATGGCTTACCCCTTAAAAAGTCTTAACCAAATCGAGATTCAAGGATGCCTATTTAATTACTTTTCCCTGTTTCCCATTCCGAACATTGTACAAATGGATAACGGACGTGAATTTAATAATGCCGGGTTGAAAGACTTCTTAAAATTATACGGCATTGAAGCATATTATATTTCGCCGGGTCATCCAGATTCTCAAGGACTCCTCGAAAGGGCCCACTCGACATTAATAGAAATTTTAAATGCCATTCAACTCCAAACAAAAAACAATAACACGGAAGAAATCATGAAGTTAGCCATTATAGCTTTTAACAACACCTTAAACGCAAACCTTAAATTAACTCCAATGGAAATAACGTTTGGAATCTCCAAAAGCCCATATGTAAACGATGTATCAGAAACTCTCATAACAGAAGAAAGAACGAATAATTATCTAGAAAAACTTAAATTAGTGCATAACCTAGTCAAAACAAAAATTGACAGTGAAAAAGCCAAACGAACAGAACAATTAAATAATGACCGCGAAAGTAACGTTGAAATTCCCACGACAGCCTTCATCAAAACGACGTTTAATAAAAAGAACAAACCCAAGTTTATGAAAATATCCTATAATAAAGACCAGAAACTAGGCAGCTATCCCTCAAATAGCAAAAGGAGTCCGTTTAAAGTTCATCCGAATCGAGTTAAAAGACCAAGAAAAGAAATTAGTACTAACCAAGAATCCTCTGTTTCAGGACAAAATGATACTTCTCATGATAATGCTGGCCCCAGCAGTACTGACATATAAGATGACAGACCTTACTAAAACCTCAGGCATTGCCCCTATTAGGATCCAAGATTCCTACGTTATCAATAAAACGTACACTTATATGCATAATATCAACACAAAAAATCTGCTAACGGAGCTTAATAACATCGAACACACCATCTACCAGTTCATGAAAATTATTCCTGACAAGACACGTATTAACCTTTTGAGATTACATTTGAAGTACACCAGAACGAAACTCCAACATATTCAAACGAATGGAATCCAGACTAGTATACATAGGAGAAGACGTGGACTTATTAATGGACTAGGAACCGCCATAAACTGGATCACGGGCAACATGGACGCAAATGACAAAAGCAAGTATGACGAAATCCTCCAAAAAGTCCAGATTAACGAATATCGCTTAGAACACGACGTAGAGAACCAACTTTCGGTCAATAAAAACTTGATAGGTGAATTCAATAACGATATGAGAATCATTCGCGCTAATAACAAGAAGATTGTCGAAATTTTTGAAAATTTCTCAAATGAAACGAGCACAATCGAACTTAATCAACAGTATCCTTTTTGACTAGTTCTTTAATGCTTTTATATAACAAAATAAACGATATTGACACCAGTCTAGAGTTCTGCAAAATGGGTATAGTTCATTCAAGTATATTGTCATATGACGAGTTGAGCAGTATAACGCGAAAATCTAACGTGACCTTTATTTCCAAAGACCCAATGATTTTATGGCAGACAAGTAAAGTAATATGCTCTCTACATGGTGACTTCATTTCATATTTGGTTCAAATACCCTTAAGCTCTCCCAAATACGAAACCTTTTTCCTACTATCCTACCCCATTAATAAAAATAACGAAATTATCACTATCAATGAACACCCCTCAATCATACTTAGGTATGGCGGGTTCACAGGTGAATGTATTCAAATAAATAACAATTACTTTTGTAAAAACACAAAAGCCGTAGAAAATAGATGTATTAATCAAATATTAGGCAATAAGAATTACAAGATTGTAACCTCTTAGTTTTAAGTAGTGTTAACCCCTTTATAAAATATGTGTACGTAATTAACCAATATCTTATATATAACATTAACAATACCTCCATCCTTTTTAATGACAAAAAGGTTCCCATACATCCCAAAGGAACCCAACTTTTGTCTCTTAGTAACGCAGAAAATTTAGCTGACTACCCTAAGCCTCTCACTTATTGGGAAAGTGACATTTTATTGCCATCTGAGGCCCCAAATAATAAACTTCATACCAAACTAACCTTTGAGCAAATACATTTTGCAAATATTAACGTTAAGCCTTTAGAGGGTATTACAGATATCCCATATATTAACCCCTTTTATAATTATTATGTCGTAATCTTAAGTCTATTTGTAATGGGATTATTATTTATTTTTTGTACAACACTATTTAAAAGGAAAGTGGGTATGCTATGTAATAAAAACAGGTATCCTGACTCAAACCAAGGAAACACCGCCGAGGCAACTTTAGCACCATCTGCATCCCTCGAGCTAGCCACTACCCCTGCTCGCCTGGAACCTGGTATATGAAGCTGAGGACAGCTTCTCTCTTAAGGAGGGAAGAGTTATATACATCAATCTGCTGAGCCAGCGATAAAACAATATAAATACCACTCCTTTCCTATAAACATTGTCATTCGAAATCTGTAACTAATCGTGTGTACAACCAATAAATTGTTTTTTAAAAAGCGAGTATTTAAGTCTATCAACTTAACTTGAGACTATTAGCCTGAAAGTTTCGCTGTGTTGGCCCCACTGGTCTCTCACCCTGAGGATCAGATTTCGAATCTTAAACTGTCCATATTTCTGGTTCTGTAGTTTTTTAGACTAATAGCCTGAAAGTTTCGGTGTGTTGGCCCCACTGTTTTCCCACCCTGAGGACCACGAGGTCGATCTCCCAACTTTCCCGAAACAATCTGATAAATTTTGAAGAACATGTGGTTTCTTCGTATACACAATATGAAAGGAAAAATCCGAAGAATTCTATTGGAAGCATCTCTAATCATCGCTGACGTCCTCTTCACGCTTGCGATCCACTCGATACGACTAGAAACACTCACAGACTTTGGCTACGAGCTAACAATGACGTACGGTCATCCAGAAAGGCTTTCCATCCACAGCATCTACCTCTTCAACGCCGCCATACTTAGCATCCTCTTCGGCTGGCTTTCAGACAGCGTCGCCGGCAGACTCTACATCACTGTCTTCGGCTTATTCTCAGCTTTAACCTCATCTGTTTTCAACGTCCTTTCTATGTCTTTCATCTCTCAGATATTCCTTTTATTCTACATATCGACTAGCGGAGTTCGAAACACGTTTTTGCTCGATCAGAAGAATGACAGTCTTTTTATATTTTTGACTATCTTTTTTAGATGTTCGGTGTACTGCGTTTTTCCAATTTCGGGCATCTACGGTATCTTTTTCGATAAGTTTATGTCGATTTTATGTTTCTTCTATTTGCTCTTGTTGGTAGTTTTTGTCCCTAGGTTATATTTAGAGGCGACATATGTGGGTATTTGGGGTAAATGCGTGAAATGTTTCGTTTTGGCTTCGGTGAGAAGAGCTCAGGTGAAAAGGCGAAGGACTCTCGCTTTAAGAGCGGCTTCGCAATCATCATCCAGGATCTCGGTGACATCTTTAAAAAGGCAAATTTCCGTCTTCCACAAGGAATATCTAGACATCGACCCAAACGAGACGATGGACGAGCCGCCCGTCACGAAAAAATGCTTCGGCTACAAAGCCATCACTGAAGACAAAACGAAGAAAACGCCCGATAAAAGCCAAACTCCTGAAATTTCCGATTGGCTCGAATACGCCCGACCTGTCTGCACACGTTATTTAGTCCATCAAACGCGAAAAACGATTGCAGTCTTTTCCTTCATCTTAAGCCCCATTTGCTTCACTTTTTGCACATTTACCATCCTCAATATAACCGAATATCAATCCAAACTTGTTATCTGGACAAAAAAGAGGTCGAATTCATCAACGACTATAAAAGATTCATCGATTTCTTTTGCGTTATCGTCTTCCAAGTTGTAAATCGGTTTAAAAAAATTCATTTTATCTTCTTAGGTTACATTTTTGTACTGCTGTCAACTCTGGCAACACTAGCTGTTCAAGTCGGGTTATCCTATTTACAGTTTTTACCTCAAAAAGGATATTCGCAGTTGAGAATCTTAAAACGCCATGTCCACCCCGTCCTCGGTCTTCATGTCATGGAGCAGCCTCAACTACAAAATTGAACCTTTCGAACATATTTTAGTCAAGGATATACCGTACGATGAACAAAAATTGACTTTAAGAGTGAAAAATATAATAAAAAACTTAAATGCCGTCTTTACAGAGGACCTCGTCGAAAACGGGACGGTTTCCTACATCATTGTTGCCAACAGATTGGAAAAGAATTCCGAATATGACCCGACTTTATTCACTAAAAAACAGGAATAATTCGAATGCTCATGTTTTTATGGTCACACATTATGATACCAAGGTGATTTTATTTATGATAGACGTTGTTTTTCGAGGGATTCATAAAAACGAAACTGCCGTCATCAACGCAGCAAATAAAGGTACTGTTCACGTTTTAAAAGATGATGAATACAAACTTCAGATGGTTTACGACCCGCAGACGAATATTTTCGATTATGGAACAGCCACGCTTGAACCTTCCACATTATACGCTTGTTTCATTGCCAAAATGCGTCTGGTATCCTCCTCAAGACTATAACTCTGGAAGGCCCTTTGATGCTTCAAAACTACTTTTTGATCATCCAACTTTCATTTTTAAGCCTCGCAAACTCCATTTCTGTCTCTTTCTACACCCTTTTGTACACAGAATCACCCGAAAAACTCCGTTCTAGTATTTTTTCAACCGTCGTTTCCTTAAATTTGATCACGACCGCGTTGTACAACTCATTTTTCAAAGCGCCTGATATGATTTCCGTTATGAAACTGATCACTTTCCAAATTGTCTTCATAATAATTTTTATGCTTTTTCCGTTTTTCCTTCTTTCAAAAAACAAAAAATAAATTTTTATCTGGATATAAGAGACTATTAAAATGGTAACTGTAGATTACAATTAAAGTTTTTAGCGCCGTAAAAAAAAAAAAAAGTGGTCGTATTTTATAAGGAGACTACTGTTGGTTCAAATGGTCCGTTAGCGGGCAGTATATCAAAAGGTTTAGTTTTTTGCAGTTTTATAGTTAAATATTGAATTTTTTAAAAATTGAACTTTTTTTTCTCTAGGTTCATAGCGTTTTTATTGTGGTACCCTAGAGGAAATGGGTCAAACTTTTTTTCGGTGTGTTTTTTTTTTTGTGATCACCAAAAGTGTGAAGACAACGTTTTTAATGTCTTTTTTCAGACGTTCAATTTTCGTGGAGCTGTCTATGTTTTGGGCAGCCCAATGTTTGGAAGCCTGAAAGAAAAAAAAAAAAAAAATTAAAAACTTAGCACATAACATATTCTTGCTAACTCTTACATTTTCCACCGCAAATCTCATGACTAATATTTTTTTTAAAATTTCTTTTCTCATGAGGACAGTGTGCCGTCCAAGCTTAGCATCCTCCGAAAGAGACCTAAGCTTTCGGCAGAGGTTCCGTAATAGATGGTTGCAGCACTCTATCTTTTCCACCGTAAGGTTCTTGTAAGGGTGGCTTTTTAAAATTTTGGCGTACGCAGAGCTGTCACCATCAGCAACCAATTTGTTGTAGCTGCAAAAATTAACTCTAGTCAACAATTATGTCCTATATTATTGAAATCTCTTACCGAATACAGTAGAGTTCCTCACTCATCGCAAATCCCTCGCAAATAATTGCGGATTCCATTTCTGCAGAGGAACCACTCCAATTCAAAAAACAGGCATGCTCCCTCGGAGCAATATCCCTGTTTTCTGCTTTTCTGCCCACCAAGCAGAACCTGTTCTTTACTTGTAAGTGGAGGACTTTTTTTGTTTTGTAACCAACTATAACTGCCTAAAACAATAAAAATAAAGGTATGGGATATAACTGCAATAATAAATGCTTACAAGCCCTGAAGGAGAGTAATGGTTACGCTGACCAAAAGGCCAAGCACCATCCGCGACCACGGTTATTTGTGGAACTGTAGCGGTTTCGCGCTACCATATGATTAAAAATATCTTTATTGAAATATAATTCATACGAATTGATCAAACAACTTATTTCATCCGAAATATAATATTCGCTACAATTTGGTGACCCCTACGTCAGAACGTAAGTTTTTCATAATTTTTCAACGTCAGGACGACGATACGATTTTGATTATCGATTTTTTTTTCTCGTACATTTCGATTTTTTCGTAAAAAAAATGCAGCAACAACAACAGCATATAAATGTTTCGTTGCCTACATTTAACAGGGACTGTCCGGCTACATGGTTTTTGCGAGTGGAAAGCTTGTTCCGGGCTAGGAACATTAATGAAGATCAGTTAAAGTATGAATTATTAGTCATTTCCCTACCGGAGCAGGTATTGCAGGATGTTGAAGACATCGTCTTGCATCCACCGGAAAACGAAAAATATACGACTTTGAAGCGAGGTTTACTTGCTGAGTATTCGCTATCTCAAGATTCCTCTTTATTGACGATTCTTCAGGGTCTGCAACTGGGGGATAAGAAGCCTTCCTTCCTTTTGAAGGAGATAAAGCGCTTAGCACAAGGAAGGTTTAACGATGATGTACTGCGCACACTTTGGCAGTTCCAGCTGCCACTACCCATGGTACATGTTATTGGTGCCGGGGGTGAGCAGGATTTGGCCGTTTTAGCCAAACGCGCAGATGAGTATGCAGATCGAGAGCTGTTACGGAAGGAAAATCGTATATGTGCCATAACCTCTCGACCCATCGCAGCAACGAATCAAAGCCATATTCTCGACAATTCGCAAGCAAATACTCAGTCTCAAGTAATGTCCAAACGTTCTAAGACCGAAGGACAAAAACCCCGCCATTCATCGTTCAATTCATCGCCAAAGTCGTCTAAATCTGAACTTTGTTATTATCATGCGACGTACGGTTCAAAAGCACGGAAATGCGTTTCTCCGTGTGGGTTATTTACTACCTCGACAAAGAGCATACCAGTCACACTCAAAACATACACTCATCGGAATCTTCTTAAACCTTCTGCGTCAAATAGGAAATTCAATCCTAGAGGCAAATTCTGTTTTTATCACTTCAAATTTGGAAGAAAATGTCGACCAGAAAAATGCACAAAACCGTGTGAATGGTCTGATACACACACATTTATTTTTATTTTATTTATCCACACATGCTTACAGGCATTATACCTAAATAGCACACTACTTATGTACAATTTTTTAAAGGCACATTTTTAAATACAAAATTAATAAAAATAACAAACAGAATATGTTAACTACACTACTAAAGTGGACTGTAATTTTAACAACAAAAAATACGATACTAATAAAAATTTTACTTACTCTCCAACTGCAGCCTTCCACATTACCTGTCGGGGGAATGAAGGAGAAAAAAAGGATAGAAAGGAAACCGACGTCGCTGATGATGGCCTTTTGAATTTGTCAGAAATTTGAAGGGCCGAGATGCCGGGGTTTCAAGATGATACGATATGAAGATTTTCACAATATTACAATTAATTACAATCAATTACAATTAATTAACCGCTTGTTGGTTGCCAAACCTCAAACGCAACGAAAAACGGAATGGGAGAAAAAAAGAAAAAGGAAGGGACAAATTTTCCAAATTGATGGAGGGGGACCGCGACCTCCCACTCCCCGGACACACCTGCTGCCTAGGGATTATCTCGGCGTAACCATACCCCCGCCGCTGAAGCGATGCCTTCTGAAGACACCACAAAACTATAAATTAACTAAAAATAAATTCGACTATCTGGTCTATCTATATATACATACTCCTCTCGTTTCTTGAGAGCCAAACGCAAAATCAAATAATTTCTTCTAAAATGACAGCAAAAAAAAAAAAAAAAAAAAAAAAAAAAAAAAAAAAAAAAAAACAGGATGAAATACGCGTACTTCTTGGCGTACTCACTGGAAGTTACTGATTCGGTAACGGATAAACCTTAATTACGGGTCTTTTAAAAGATCCGTTAGATGTGCGGACTTGCACTACTCGAACTATCCCATCTGCACCCGGAAAAACTTCTTCAACAACCCCTAAAGGCCACGTCAATGGTGGTGAATGCCCCTGTTCGATCACTACGACTGTACCCTTGGTGACTGCGGAATTATCGGTCAACCATTTTCTTCGCACTTGCAATTCGTGCAGATATTCCTTTCGCCACCGACTCCAAAACGTTTGGACCATTTGATCCACAAGTTGAAAGCGGGAGAGCCGATTTTGAGGAATGTCTCTCCAATCGGACGACGGAAGGTTTTTTAATGGCGTTGCCATAAGGAAATGCGCCGGGGTCAAAACGGCAGGATCACTTGGGTCGGCGCTTAGCGGGCACAGGGGTCTTGAATTGAGGAGCGACTCTATTTGTATCAAGATTGAATTAAGTTCTTCGTAAGTTAGCACTTGAAGGCCAATAACCTTAAAAAGGTGTATTTTCACTGATTTAACATTTGATTCCCAAATCCCGCCAAAGTGGGGTGCATTGGGTGGTAAGAATTTCCAATTAATTCTATGAGTTCCTAAGCCCTCATTCAAAATTTTTTGATGTTTAGGTTCGGACATGAAACTATACAACTCCTCGAGTTCGGTCTTAGCACCGATGAAATTGGTTCCGTTATCGGAATACATAGTTCGACACTCTCCTCTCCTAGCCAAAAATCTTTTAAAAGCCGATAAAAACAGCTCTGTTGAAAGATCCGACACCAATTCAAGGTGCACTGCTTTGGTTGTCAAACAAACAAAAAGGCAAATGTAAGCTTTGGAGATCACGGGATTACGCTTTCGGCCGATGGATATCTTTATTGGACCTGCATAATCCACGCCTGTATGAAGGAAAGCCTTCGATTCGTTAACTCTACATGCCGGAAGATCCGCCATCATCGGATAAGTGGGTCGTGGACTAACCCTAAAGCACAAATTGCAGGATCGAACCCTTTGGCGCACAACCGAACGAGCTGACAAAATCCAAAATTTTTGTCGTAAAACAGCCAATAATAAATGGGGACCGGTATGAAGGTTGGTTTGATGATAATGATCGATAATCCGATTGACGAGAGGATGTTTTTTGGGGAGCAAGATTGGGTGAGTATGTTCAAACCCTAAGTTTGCTTTACTTAATCTCCCACCGACTCGAATAAGTCCATCCTTCAAGAAGGGATTTAAACAACGAATTTGTTTTGACACCAAACGGTTACTTTGCAGTTTAGCAAAGTCTTCAGGAAAGTCAGATCTTTGCACAACCTGGCACAAATAAATTTCCGACTGATCCAAACCATGGCGAGTTTCATGATCTTTCGGGATCAATTTCACAAAACGAAGAACAAACACCATAATCTTTAAGAGGGTGTTGTAACTTGAACACCGAGTAATCAAATTTAGAATTTGATTGGATTGGTCTGGAACTGCTGCGACCATCAAGCTAGCGCTTCTTCGCTCGGGGGGTTCACAAGCCGACAATTCTAACTCCACTGGCCACTCGGTTGGAGCTAATACCATCCATGACGGACCGTTCCACCACAATTCTGCTTCCATTAACTCCTGTGGTAGAATTCCCCTGGAAAGACAGTCGGCGGGATTTTGTTTCCCTGACACATGGGCCCAACGAGTGATTTCCTTGCAATCTTGAATTTTAGACACTCGATTGGCAACGAATGTTTGCCAACACGCCGGTGACGCTTTCAGCCAACAAAGGACAATTTCTGAGTCAGAAAAGGCTAAAACTTCCTTTATGGGTTTTCGAACACAAATCGCTTCATATGCATATTTAATTAAATTGGCTAACAAAAAGGCGGCTAACAACTCTAACCTTGGAATACTCTGCACTTTGGCAGGAGCCACTTTAGACTTGGCACACAACAATCTCCCGGAGCGTCTAGCATCTCCATCAACGACTAATATATAGATAACCGCGCCATATCCACGTGAAGAAGCATCACAAAATCCAACTAGTGATATCTCTACCGAACCGTTCAGTCCCAAAAATCGTGGGATTTTTAACTCGGTTAACAAAACAGGGTGGCCGCCAATTTTTCATTTTGGAATTCCCTGACTTTTCCCTGACTTTTTCCACCCCCATCTATAACGTGAGGGGGGGGGGGGGTAACTAAAAAAAAAATTTCAAAACGAAATAAGTTCCGAATTAAAAAAACTTTTTAACTAAAACATTCAATATAGATGTAAAAACATATGTTTTAATTATTTATGGTTTCATTGTCAAGTCATCTGACTCTCAGTTTTAAAAGTGTCTCGCGTCGAAGAACGTAAATTTAAATTTGCTTGTTATTTTGTAAATAAATTCGTTCAAAAGATCTTAAAAATTTAAATTTAGATCTGTAACGCGGATACGATAAATTATCACAAGAAAGAAGAAAGAAAAAATTCAAGAAATAAGTATGACTTCTTCAATTTATTTTAGATTGACGAAAGTTAGCGATTCGGATTTCAACATTCAGGCTTTGTCGTTGGACAAAATTAACTGGTATTTAATACCAAATGAAAAACAAAATTTGAAAATTCATAAAGTTTTACTATCAAAATCTTCCATAATAAATTCAACAAAAGCGATTAATAGAATCAATGGATATCGGACCGTTTCGCTAAAATTAGATGAGAATTTAGAAAAGGAATATTTCGACGAAGACGGAAATATTTGTTTTGAAAAATATCCGTTAGAGGAGTTGATTGTTGAGTCATCTCAACCATCTTTACCTAGATCTCTCGAAATTTTTCCGATCCAAACACCTGATCAAATTCAACTTCATCACGTTGAAAAAAATTTATCATCGAAAAATTTAATAAATCATGCGATGCTAAAGAGTGGTTTTGCTCTTTTGAAAAAGAATGTGGAAGATTCCAAATTACATCTGATAGTTTTAAAATCGAAGCTCTAAGGTTTTTGTAGATGGATCGACAAAAAACTGGTATGATGCTAATATAAAAAAAATTGGATTAAAATCGTGGACTGACTGGAAAGATTCCTTCTTAACGTTTTTGTCGACAAGGGATGGTCTATAGTTAAGAAGGCGTTCGGATTTAAATACGTAGGGGTTCGTTAGTCGACTACGTGTTGGCAAAAGAAAAACTTTGTCTTGAAGCAGAGCCTTCAGGAACCGAAATTTCCCGAATAAATCTGATAGTTTATGGTCTACCCAATGATGTTCAAGAAAAATCGATCGAGAAAAAGTAACGACCATGAATTTGTTATTTGACGAAGTAAGGAAACTTGAATTTAGTTTTAAAAAAACATCCACCGATTTGATCAAAATTTCCGAACAGAAAAAAAAGCGTGAACCATGCTCACAATGTACTAAATTAGGCTACCCAAATAGGTTTCACTCAGAAGCTGAATGCCGAAATAAAAATAAGACAAATTCTTTAAACTAAATATCCGGGCGAAATCAGATCCACTGATTCAAATAATGCAATCGTTAACAGCAAACTGAAAGTAAATGCAATTTATGACACAGGTTCCAATGTAACTTTAATCAATCAACGCATTGTAGACTTGTTGTCATTAGAACAGATTAAAGAAAGAGGTGCGTTGCAACTATCAGTGGAACTAATTTCTCTTCGGCCCGGGTAACTATAAATTTACAAATTGGAAATATACAAAATTCAGTCTCATGTAACGTCATTATGAATGAAAATTTTTCGTATGATTTGCTACTTGGAATTGACGGCATTAAAAAGTTTAAATTAATACAAGATGAAAATTTAAACATTTTTCAAAAATCTACTAATTTGCGTTCCGAAAAGGATCAGATTGATAATATTTTGCGTTCCGATAAGGATCAGATTGATATTTTACGTTCCGATAAGGATCAGATTGACATTTTGCGTTCCGAAAAGGAACAGATTGATATTTTGCGTTCCGAAAAGGATCAGATTGATAACATTTTGCGTTCCGAAAAGGATCAGATTGATATTTTGCGTTCCGAAAAGGATCAGTGATATTTTTTGTTCCAATATGGATCAGGTTTTAACTCAAAACGAGCCAGAAACGGATGATGCTGAAGTTAATTTCAATGAAGATTTAAAAATTGATTGCCTCGAAGCTAATGTAACATTTTGATTCAGATGAAAGAAAAAAAGAGATTTGGAGAATAATCAAGCTATATAGTCACTATTCGCCAAAGATAAATTCGACATCGGAAAAGTCAAGTCTAAAGAAGCAGAAATTAAGCTTGTAAGAGACGAATACGTAACTTCACGTGCTTACAAAACCTCGATCCCCGATGATGAAGAAATAAGGCATCAGATCAAAGCTTTATTACAACATAAAATTATTAAAGAATCCGAATCTCCATTTGCATCTCCCGTAACCTTGGCTTATAAAAAAGGCGAAAATAAGAAGTCTCGGCTTTGCATTGATTTTCGAAAATTGAACAAATTAGTGGTTCCTGAAAGTTTTCCGTTTCCGACTATTCAGGATGTGATTGATAAAGTCGTTAATTGCGAATACTTTACTGTTTTGGACATTAATTCCGCGTTTTGGTGTGTCCCTTTAAAAGCTGAAGATCAAGAAAAAACGTCGTTTGTTACTAAATATGGAAAATTCATGTTTAAAGTTCTCCCTTTCGGTCTCAAAAACGCTCCTGCTATTTTTCAAAGAATACTGTCAAACATAATAAGACGAAACAATCTGGACGAATATTGTATCAACTACATCGATGATATTCTTATTTTCTCTCGAACTTGGGAGGATCATCTTCAACATATCAAAAATTCTTAAGTGTGATTCAAGAAGAAGGATTCAAATTAAAACTCGTTAAGTGTTTGTTCGGTGCAAATCTGTCAAGTATTTAGGACATACAATTTCAAAAATCGAGTTTCACCATCTCAAGACAATTTAGCTTCGATTCGAAAACTAAGAAGTCCATCAGATAAGTCAGGCGTAAGAAGTATCCTAGGTTCGATTAATTTCTTTCTGAAATATATTGAACATAGCGCTTCAAACTCGAACCTCTTCATCGACTATTAAGGAAAGGAGTACCCTTCGTTTGGTCTAATGAATGTGAAAAGGCGCTAAATTTAATAAAGGAATTCTTATGTTCATCACCGATTCTTGCCATTTACGACGTCAATAGGCCCATCTACATTGAAACTGATGCAAGCTACGAAGGTATTGGTGCAACTTTGAAACAGCCGCAAGACGGAATTCTGCATCCAGTGGCCTATTATTCTCGAAAGCTTTCAGAAAAAGAAAAACGTTTTGATGTCATCCACTTAGAATGCAAGGCGATTAAAGACGCTATAAAATATTGGCAATATTATTTAATCGGTCGTCATTTCACTGTTTGTAGCGATCATAAACCGTTGGAAAATCTAAAAACTAAAGCAAGAACTGATGAAATTTTAGGAGACTTAATATTTTATCTATCTCAATTTGACTTTAACATAATTTATAAACCAGGAAAAGACAACATCCTAGCAGATCTATTGTCAAGGAATCCTGTTCTTGAGTATTTT
>JACGAQ010002121.1:0-45898 GCA_014119065.1 Orius insidiosus | reverse complement strand
CTTATTACGACTTTTCTTCGCTTGATTTTGCTCTTAACGGACTTTTGTTAATGTTTTAGAGCCAAATCATCCTTAAAAATCTAATGAAGACGCCTTTTAACTTCAAAAACTAAAAATATCGCCCGCACTAGTTTGAATCTTCCCGCGCCAAATGGGAGCGATTACTTGATTAACTTCAATTAATGAATAGCATCAATCAATTTCTAATTATTTCTATTTCTTTAGTTAACCTTATAAAATGAATCCGTGTGAAATTTCGTGGCAAAATATGCTGTTATTCCTCCGTGCGAAAAAGAAAAAAACAAATGGCCGGCGTGCTATTTTTGCTTTCGTACGCCGGAGATACTGAATATTTCGTCTCGAAATTTCACAAGGATTCATTTTACACGTTAAACTAAAGAAATAGAATAATTAGAAATTAATTGAAGGTGTTAAATTTTATGATGATCAAGTCTTCTTTGCGCCGAATTTCAAACTGGCGCGCCCGATATTTTAAGTTTATGAAGCTAAATTGAGCTTTCCATTAATTTTTTTAAATATTTTAGGCTTAATAACGTTCCTAAAGACCTAAAAACACCAATCAATACGATCAGACGTCTTAAAAAGCCGTTTTTTTAATTTATCAGATTTTTCCCAAATTAAGTTGTGTAGGGGAGTGCGAAGTTGTACAGCAACGGGTGGGTTTTACTTTTCGACAAAGTAATTTTTAAAAATTCCGAATTCTTAAAAAAATACCAAAACTGCTCGTATGTTATTTTTTTCCTGGTTTTAGACACTTTTCAATGACTTGAGTCAAAAAAATCAAAGGAAGCGTATCTAAGCTTCAAAAACTAAAATTATAGTTCGCGCCAGTTTGAATTTCAGCGCAAAGAATACTTGATCGTCATAAAATTAACCCTTCAATTAATTCTTATTATTCTATTTCTTTAGTTTAACGTGTAAAATGAATCCTTGTGAAATTTCGAGACGAAATATTCAGTATCTCCGGCGTACGAAAGCAAAAATAGCACGCCGGCCATTTGTTTTTTTCTTTTTCGCACGGAGGAATAACAGCATATTTTGCCACGAAATTTCACACGGATTCATTTTATAAGGTTAACTAAAGAAATAGAATAATTAGAAATTGATGATGCTATTCATTAATTGAAGTTAATCAAGTAATCGCTCCCATTTGGCGCGGGAAGATTCAAACTAGTGCGGGCGATATTTTTAGTTTTTGAAGTTAAAAGGCGTCTTCATTAGATTTTTAAGGATGATTTGGCTCTAAAACATTAACAAAAGTCCGTTAAGACAAAATCAAGCGAAGAAAAGTCGTAATAAGACGGTTTTTTGAATATTTAAACCTTTTTTAAAATCTCACTGCAAGGCGACTGACGAGTTGTACATGCAAGGGGCACTTTCAACTCTTGGACATAATTTTTTGAATACTTTAACTTTTAATTGATTAATTGATTAATTAAGCAATGTTTCCTACTGTTTTACCAATAAGTTCTAAGGTGAGAGTAATCAAAGATCAAGATCAATTTTGGTACCCCCTCCTCCCCCCTAACCCCTCTCCCACGAAAACGTTTTGACCAAAATTTATGCTAAAAATATCAACAATAACGAAATCGTGAATAAATATGCTGAAATTAGGTATGCAACACGTAGGGGCTCAGAGGGCTTCATAATGCCAGAGCAACGTGGGGAAAGCCGCCCGTATTGGCCGAAAAATTTTTGACTTGGCGAACGCTAGCTACTAAGAGGAGATCCAATGAAAATTTGGTGAAGATTGGATCAAAGGTACGGCCGCAGCGCATTTATTATTACTTCAGATAGTCGTAACTCCGCCATTTTTTCGAATTACGAAAATTCCTTGAGTTCAATTTTCCTAAATTATTTTTTTATTGATTTTGCCGTTTTTTAATTTTTACACCCCCCCTCCCCCCCAACCATCCCCCCAAATAATAATCGCGTCTAATTGAAATTTGAGTGTGACCATTGTCTCCGCCTTAAAAAAACTTAAAAAATGATGTGTCATATGACGGGGTTTCGATAATAATCAAAATTTCGAAAATGATATGCAAATAATAGTTGATTAGGGTGGGCGCGGGGGAGGTAGGAGTTAATGAATGCGCCTTCCGAGTATTGTTGAAGGGAAGGGGTGGTAGCCCGGACCCTCGAAACGGTTGGTAACAGAGGCGAAGGGAAGATAGACGAGGGGGGAAGGGGACACGGAGCACGAAGATCGTCAAGGTCGAGTCGAAAAATTTTAGACGGTTTTAGAGAGTTGATGATGATGACGTCCCGGAGGAGGTAGGTCTAGTTCCTCCGGAGGAAGTATATACAATTGCCCCTTACGGAGTCACGGAGTAGGCTAGACCCGCAACACGGAGGAACTATGTACAATTTCAAAGTTAAATCCTGTGCATACCTCCTCCGCATAGCTCCTCCGGCAACCGGAGGAAGTATGTACAATTTTCAACCCAAATGGAGGAGGTATGTACATGCCCACGATACTATATATATATATAAACTTTTCAACTGAGGATGGTTTTGGGGTCCAGGAGGTATGAAACGAAAAACGTATAGAAAATTTTTTGAATCTGCGACTACTTGGTACATTACAATAGGTAGATTTTTGAAGAAAAGAAATCTACCTAAAACGATATTTCAACAATATTTAGGCATTATTGATCTTATTTTTAAATTTTGGTTTTTTTTATTTAACTTTTTGAGCTTATAAAGGTTGGTATCACTGATTTATTGCTTAGTTTAGAGGATTTTAATCAATTTGAAGTTTGAAGATGTGAGAGAGTTGGTAAAACTGATTTTTTAAATTCTGAACAGTTCAATGAATTCATTGGTTAAGTTTGAAAATGTGAGAGGATGACTTTTTTAAGTTGGTATCACTGATTTTAACAAAAAGTTGAAATTTTACCATATAATCGTCCAATTTGCGGAGGAGCCCCCATAACAAATAGGATGAAGTATAGATAAAAAACGATATTTCAACAATATTTATTCTTTATTGATCTTATTTTTAAATTGTCGTTTTGTATTTAACTTTTTGAGCTTATAAAGGTTGGTATCACTGATTTATTACTTAGTTTAGAGGATTTTAATCAATTTGAAGATGTGAGAGAGTTGGTTCAACTGATTTTTTTAAATTCTGAACAGTTCAATGAATTCATTGGTTAAGTCTGAAAATGTGAGAGAATGACTTTTTTAAGTTGGTATCACTGATTTTAACAAAAAGTTAAAATTTTACCATATAATCGTCCAATTTGCGGAGGAGCCCCCACAACAAATAGGCTGAAGTATAGATAAAAAACGATATTTCAACAATTTAGGCATTATTGATCTTATTTTTAAATTTTCGTTTTTTTTATTTAACTTTTTGAGCTTATAAAGGTTGGTATCACTGATTTATTGCTTAGTTTAGAGGATTTTAATCAATTTGAAGTTTGAAGATGTGAGAGAGTTGGTAAAACTGATTTTTTAAATTCTGAACAGTTCAATGAATTCATTGGTTAAGTCTGAAAATGTGAGAGAATGACTTTTTTAAGTTGGTATCACTGATTTTAACAAAAAGTTAAAATTTTACCATATAATCGTCCAATTTGCGGAGGAGCCCCCACAACAATAGGCTGAAGTATAGATAAAAAACGATATTTCATCAATATTTAGGCATTATTGATCTTATTTTTAAATTGTCGTTTTTTTATTTAACTTATGAGCTTATAAAGGTTGGTATCACTGATTTATTACTTAGTTTAGAGGATTTTAATCAATTTGAAGTTTGAACAGTGGCGGCTCGTCAGGGGAGGCAAGTGAGGCACGGCCTCACCTGAAGTTCAGAAGAAAAAAAATTTTTTTTAATCCCCAAAATTTTAATTTTTTATGATAATTATTTTAAGACATGGTTTCTAACTTTTTTTCGGAAATAAAATAAGATTTTTTTTTCATTTAAAAAAATAATAATAATTACGTAAGAATGTTTAAAGTTCATAAATTTAATAACAGGACCTACAAAAATACTCTCAGCCCGGCCTCTAGCGTAAAAAGTCGGTACCGCATCGTTCGGATTTCGAAATATGATTAAAAAGCCAGGAGAGGCACGGGTGACCTTGGCCTCTCTTGATATAGAAGGAGGGGTCCGGGGGTTAATATGGTACTCGCGAGAACGAAGGTTAGCCGGGATGAGATCGATCGAACCCACGCGAGCCGGCCTGGAATCGCCGGCTAAACCCTCCAAGTGAGGCACGATACAACTGTGCCTCACGCTAGGGGAATGGTAAAGGAGCTTGAGCAATCTTACCAACTTCAAACTTGCTACCAAGATATGTTAAGTAAATTGGTAATTTTTGAGTTTTTAGTTTGTATTATGTCATGAAAAAATAAATAAATATAGCATGGTCTTTTATTAAAGTTAAAAATTCTAAGAAAATTGGGTGGCGCCAAAAAGCGTTCGGGTAACACTGTTACTCTAAACGGCGAGCGCGCGATAGCTAGGGATGGGCGATATGTAAAAATATATCGATATATCGGCCGACCGATATGTCGGAACAAAATATCGGTGGCACTGATATATCGGAAGAAAATATCGATATATCGATATATCGGCCGACCGATATGTCGGAACAAATATATCGGTGGCACAGATATATCGGAAGAAAATATCGATATATCGATATATCGGAGAAACGTTTTATCAAGGAACGGGGCAGCGTTCCGCCCCGCCAAGCAAAATTTCGACCTTCATTATTATTGGACTTTATTGCGCTAAAAAAACTGTGAAAATGCCTTTAAACAAAGAAATTTTTGGTCAAAAATGCCTTAAAAAAAGGCGATTTTTTGGCCTAAAAAAGGCCCTAAAAGGAAAAATGCCCTAAAAAAAGGCGATTTTTGGTTAAAAATGCCTTAAAAGGCGATTTTTGGTTAAAAATGCCTTAGAAAATGGCTGCCTTAAAAAGGTGATTTTTGGTCAAAAATGCCTTAAAAAAAGGCGATTTTTTGGCCTAAAAAAGGCCCTAAAAGGAAAAATGCCCTAAAAAAAGGCGATTTTTGGTTAAAAATGCCTTAAAAAGGCGATTTTTGGTTAAAAATGCCTTAGAAAATGGCTGCCTTAAAAAGGTGATTTTTGGTCAAAAATGCCTTTAAAAAAGGCGATTTTTTGGCCTAAAAAAGGCCCTAAAAGGAAAAATGCCCTAAAAAAAGGCGATTTTTGGTTAAAAATGCCTTAAAAAGGCGATTTTTGGTTAAAAATGCCTTAGAAAATGGCTGCCTTAAAAAGGTGATTTTTGGTCAAAAATGCCTTAAAAAAGGCGATTTTTGGCCTAAAAAAGGCCCTAAAAGGAAAAATGCCCTAAAAAAAGGCGATTTTTGGTTAAAAATGCCTTAAAAAGGCGATTTTTGGTTAAAAATGCCTTAGAAAATGGCTGCCTTAAAAAGGTGATTTTTGGTCAAAAATGCCTTTAAAAAAGGCGATTTTTTGGCCTAAAAAAGGCCCTAAAAGGAAAAATGCCCTAAAAAAAGGCGATTTTTGGTTAAAAATGCCTTAAAAAGGCGATTTTTGGTTAAAAATGCCTTAGAAAATGGCGATTTTTGGTCAAAAATGCCTTTAAAAAAAGGCTTTTTTTGTTGGTCAAAAATGCCTTTAAAAAAGGCTTTTTTTGTTGGTCAAAAATGCCTTTAAAAAAAGCCTTTTTTTGTTGGTCAAAAATGCCTTTAAAAAAAGGCTTTTTTTGTTGGTCAAAAATGCCTTTAAAAAAAGGCTTTTTTTGTTGGTCAAAAATGCCTTTTAAATAAAAGGCGATTTTTGGCCAAAAATGCCCTAAAAAAGGCAATTTTGGTCAAAAATGCCTTAAGAAAATATGCTGCCTTAAAAAGGCGATTTTTGGTTAAAAATGCCTTAAAAAGGCGATTTTTGGTTAAAATGCCTTAGAATATGGCGATTTTTGGTCAAAAATGCCTTTAAAAAAAGGCTTTTTTACTGGTCAAAAATGCCTTTTAAAGAAAAGGCGATTTTTGGCAAAAAATGCCTTAAAAAGGCGATTTTTGGCAAAAAATGCCTTAAAAGGCGATTTTTGGCAAAAAATGCCTTAAAAAGGCGATTTTTGTCAAAACCGCCTTAGAAAAAGGCTGCCTTAAAAAGGCGATTTTTGGTCAAAAGCGCCTTAGAAAAAGGCTGCCTTAAAAAGGCGATTTTTGGTCAAAATGCCTTAAAGGCGATTTTTGGTCAAAAATTCCTCTAATAAAGGCGATTTTTTGTCAAAAATGTCGCATTCGACTATATTTTAATATTTGCGTTCATGCATAATTTATGCACTAACGTTCAAAATATGCATTTTTATTCCAAATAAAGGAGTGATTTTTGACCCAAATTTACGTCAAAGGTATTAAAAAATTCATCCGATACATATCGGGAAACAAACCGATATATCAAATGATATATCGGAACCTTCGATATATATCAAAAGACCAATATATCGGCACCAATATATCGATATATATCGCTCAACGATATATATCGCCCATCCCTAGCGATAGCCTTATTAAGGCTATCCTATCGTAACCTTCACACCCAGTTAAACCGTTAACGTTCTTTAACGTAAGTTTCCGTTGTGAATCTTGGTTGTGACTTGTGATTTTGTGAATCTTTTTAAAGAAATAACAGTCAACATTATCACTCTATATTATTACAGGGGATTTGGTGACTGGTGAGTCTACTTTTCTTTTTTGATTTTTCAATTTTAGGTTCCGAAATGGAAATCGGAGAAGACATAATCGTTTCTCTTCTTAATGTTCCGTTTACGAGAAGAAATGAAACGGACAAAAAGGATATTTTAAATCGAGGTAGACCCGTTCCAAATATTTGTTCAAAATTTAAAACCAGGGGATTTCGATCTAGCTGGTATTCCATTCACAAATGGCTTTGTGGAAGCCATGTGATGGGCAAACTTTTTGTTGGCCTTGCCTTCTTTTTTCCACATTTAAAAACATTTGGATCGTTGAGGGATATTTCGACTTAAAGTACTAGTCTGGAGCTGGCCCCGACGGGAACTTCCTTAAAGAGAAGTAACAATATAGGAGGGGGAATTATAACGGAGGGGGAAGTATATGGGAGGGGAAGTATAACGGAGGGGAAGTATAACGGAGGGGGAAGTATAACGGAGTGGGAAGTATAACGGAGTGGGAAGTATAACGGAGGGGGAAGTATAAAGGAGGGGAAGTATAACGGAGTAGGAAGTATAACGGAGTAGGAAATATAAAGGAAGGGGATGTAGTAGGGAGGGAAAGTATAAAAATTTTCCGGGTTTTCCTTTTTTTTTTTCGAAAAATTTTTTAAGTTCTTTTTTTTGAAAAATTTTCCAAGTTTTTTTTCGAAAAATTTTCCGGGTTTTCCTTTTTTTTTTTTTTTCGAAAAATTTTCCGGGTTTTCCTTTTTTTTTTTTTTTTTTCGAAAAATTTTCCGGGTTTTCCTTTATTTTTTTTTTTCGAACAATTTTCTAAGTTCTTTTTTTCGAAAAATTTTCCGGGTTTTCCTTTTTTTTTTTTTTTTTTTTTTTTTTCGAACAATTTTCTAAGTTCTTTTTTGAAAAATTTTCTAAGTTTTTTTTGTAAAAAAAAAAATTTTTTTTTTCGAAAAATTTTCCGGGTTTTTCTTTCTTTTTCTTTTCTTTTCTTTTTTTTTTTTTGAAAAATTTTCTTAGTTAACTTCCTTAAAGAAGTTATTGTGATACCCCCCATGTCGGGTTTTTGGGGAGGGGTCTTCCGGGGTCCGGAGGGTAAATCGAATATTGATCTTTACCGATCTCAACTTTGTCTGTGGTGCCGGCCGGCCGTCCGTAGCATTTTTTTCCGGAACACTTTACGGCCACAGTTTTCATCCGATTTTCACCAAATTTATACACAAATTTCTTTAGCCGGTGAAGAAGAATATGACGAGGGCGATTTTTGAATTTCGAAAAAATGGCGGAGATATGTCTGTTTGAAATTTTAAAAAATTCGCTGCGGCCGAACCGTTAATCCGATTTTCACCAAATTTTCACCAATTACTCCTTATATTTTTTAAGAATTTTTGGTGCAAAAAAATTGCCACTTTTTAAATTACTATTTTTATTAGTAGGAGAAATTTCGTTCTTCTACCCTTTACGAGAGGCACACCCCTAGGCCAAAGAGCCCATTATTTCTACCTTGAGACTTAGAAAATTTTTCGAAAAAAAGAACTTAAAAATTTTCAAAAAAAATAAAAAAGAAAAAAGAAAAAACCCGGAAAATTTTTCGAAAAAAAAATTTTTTTTTACAAAAAAAAACTTAGAAAATTTTTCGAAAAAAAAGATCTTAAAAAATTTTTCGAAAAAAAAAAAAAAAAAAAAAAGGAAAACCCGGAAAATTTTTCGAAAAAAACTTTGAAAACTTTTTGAAAAAAAAAAATTTTTTTTTCGGACAAAAAAAAACTTAGAACATTTTTCAAAAAAAAGAACTTAGAAAATTTTTCGAAAAAAGAACTTAGAAAATTTTTCGAAAAAAAAAAAAAAAAGCCCGAAAAATTTTTCGAAAAAACTAACTTGGAAAATTCTCCTTTATACTTTCCCTCCCTACTACATCCCCTTCCTTTATACTTTCGTTCCCTTATACTTCCCCCTCCATTATACTTCCCCCTCCATTATACTTCCCCCTCCATTATACTTCCCCCTCTGTTATACTTTCCCCTTCCTTATACTTTCCCCTCCGTTATACTTCCCCGTTCGTTATACTTCCCCCTCCGTTATACTTCCCCTCCCATATTATACTTCCTACTCCGTTATACTTCCCCCTCCGTTATACTTCCCCTCCCACATACTTCCCACTCCGTTATACTTCTCCTCCCATATACTTCCCCCTCCTATATAGATACTTCTCTTTAAGGAAGTTCCCGTCGGGGCCAGCTCCAGACTAGTACCTACTTTTTATTAGTAGGGAGAAATTTCGTACTTCTACCCTTTACGAGAGGCACATCCCTAGGCCAAAGAGCCCATTATTTCTACCTTGAGACTTAGAAATTTTTTCGAAAAAAAAAAAAAAAAAAAAAGAAGAGAAAAGAAAGAAAGAAAAACCCGGAAAATTTTTCGAAATTTTTTTTTTTTTTTTCCGAATAAAACTTAGAAAATTTTTCGAAAAAAAGAAGTTAGAAAATTTTTCGAAAAAAAAAAAAAAAAAAAAAAAAAAAAAAAAAAAAAAAAAAAAAAAAAGGAAAACCCGGAAAATTTTTCGAAAAAAAAAGGAAAACCCGGAAAATTTTTCGAAAAAAACTTTGAAAATTTTTTGAAAAAAAAAAAAAATTTTTTTTGGACAAAAAAACTTAGAAAATTTTTCGAAAAAAAAAGTTAAAACTTAGACAATTTTTTAAAAAAAAAGAACAAAAAATTTTTCAAAAAAAAAAAAAAAAACCCGGAAAATTTTTCGCAAAAACAAACTTGCAAAATTGTCCTTTATACTTTCCCTTCCTACTAAATCCCCTTCCTTTATACTTCCCCCTCCATTATACTTCCCCCTCTGTTATACTTCCTACTCCGTTATACTTTCCCCTCCGTTATACTTCCCCCTCCCATATACTTCCCCCTCCGTTATACTTCCCCTCCCATATACTTCCCACTACGTTTTACGTCCCCTCCGTTATACTTCCCCCTCCTATATAGATACTTCTCTTTAAGGAAGTTCCCGTCGGGGCCAGCTCCAGACCAGTACTTTTGATGGCCTTGCCTTCTTTTTTCCACATCTAAAAACATTTGGAACGTTGAGGGGTATTTCGACTTAAAAAATCTATCCCGAAGTGCCGACAAACATGCGTCATCAAAAAATCATATTTCTTGTTTACTTTCGTTGAAACTTTTTTCCAAAAATAATTTAAGCGTGATTGAACAATTGTCAGAACAGGCTAAGTTGGAAAAAACCAATTACAATCAGTGATACCAACTAAAAAAAGTCATCCTCTCACATTTTCAAACTTAACCAATGAATTCATTAAACTGTTCAGAATTTAAAAAATCAGTTTTACCAACTCTCTCACATCTTCAAACTTCAAATTGATTAAAATCCTCTAAACTAAGTAATAAATCAGTGATACCAACCTTTTTAAGCTCAAAAAGTTAAATAAAAAAAACGACTATTTAAAAATAAGATCAATAATTCCTAAGTATTGTTGAAATATCGTTTTTTATCTATACTTCATCCTATTTGTTGTGGGGGCTCCTCCGCAAATTGGACGATTATAAGGTAAAATTTTAACTTTTTGTTAAAATCAGTGATACCAACTTAAAAAAGTCATCCCCTCACATTTTCAAACTTAACCAATGAATTCATTGAACTGTTCAGAATTTAAAAAGTCAGTTTTACCAACTCTCACATCTTCAAACTGATTAAAATCCTCTATACTAAGTAATAAATCAGTGATACCAACCTTTATAAGCTCAAAAAGTTAAATAAAAAAAACGAAAATTTAAAAATAAGATCAATAATGCCTAAATATTGTTGAAATATCGTTTTTTATCTATACTTCATCCTATTTGTTGTGGGGGCTCCTCCGGAAATTGGACGACTATATGGTAAAATTTTAACTTTTTGTTAAAATCAGTGATACCAACTTAAAAAAGACGTCCTCTCACGTTCTCAGACTTAACCAATGAATTCATTGAACTGTTCAGAATTAAAAACAATCAGTTTTACCAACTCACATCTTCAAACATCAAAGTATAAATAATTAAAAATAATTTTTTTTTCAATTTTTTGTTTAAAAAAAAAATGTTTAAAAATGACTAGTGCTTCTTTATGTCGGGTCGAATTCGCCCGAATTGCACACTCGGATTACCAGTAAAAAACAAAAAAATTCGTTTAAAAAAAATTGACCAATTTTTTCAAATTTTTAAAACAAAAAAAAATTATAAAAAATACTAAAAACTATGTGTTCTATTGTGCAATAAGTGTGCAATGATTTTTTTTCTACTTTTAAGCCTAAAAACTGTACAAATTTTTTTTTTTTTTTTTGCCTTTTTCTTTTTAGGTTTTTGGTGAAGTGCATAAAGCAAAAAACCTAAGATATGAACACACTTTAATTTAAATAAAAAAATTATTTTACAATATTTTTTTAATTAATTCACTGGGGAATTCTTTGGTAAAACTAAATATACAATTTTTTGGTTCTTTATTATTTTTTTATACAGTCGAAGAACCTGCAAAAAGTACCTTTTTATACAATTTCTATGACTTTGGGGGTACCTTTAAGTCTTAAGGTTACTGTAAATACACCTTTGGTAGAACACTCTTGCTGTATAAAAAAGAAAAAGTTGAGATCTCACATGAGTCTTTTTTTTCGTTGCAGTGATATGCAGATATAGCACTTTTATTGTGTACGAGATGATTCGACTTTCATGCAGGAGGAGGTGCCGATCGGGGAGGAAGCGCTCGCGCCGGAGTTCGCACGAGTCGCTGCGAGCGGCGAGCGCGCTGAGTCGGAAGCTGGCTCGCGTCCGAAGACTGCATCTTCCCCAGGCTGGTTCCCGTAAAAATAACACGAATCTGAAAAAAGGTAAGAAAATGTTAAAATAGAATAAAAAGAAAGTTTTTGTTGGTTTTTCATTTTTTTTTCGGTTTATGATAATGGGGTGAATCTGTAAGGTGGTATAAGTAGAAAGAAAAATTTGATGCCATTTAGGGGACATCAGAAGTGGGTTGGTAAGAAATGAAGTCGATATCAGAAGTGGGATAAGGCGACAATTTGGTCGACATCAGAAGTGGGATTAGGCGACAATTTAGTCGATATCAGAAGTGGGATTAGGCGCCATTTAGGCGATATCAGAAGTGGGATTAGGCGAAGTTAGAAGTGGGATAAGGTGAAAAACAGTCGACATCAGAAGTGGGATTTGGCGACATTTAGCCGATATCAGAAGTGGGATTAGGCGACATTGGAAGTGGGATAAGGCGAAAAACAGTCGATATCAGAAGTGGGATCAGGCGCCATTTAGGCGATATCAGAAGTGGGATAAGGTGAAAAACAGTCGATATCAGAAGTGGGATTATGCGACATTTAGGCGACATCAGAAGTGGGATTAGGCGACAATTTAGTCAACATCAGAAGTGGGATTTGGCGACATTTAGCCGATATCAGAAGTGGGATAGGGCGAAAAACAGTCGATATTAGAAGGTGGATTAGGCGACATTTAGCCGATATCAGAAGTGGAATTAGGCGACATTTAGCCCATATCAGAAGTGGGATGGTAAGAAATGAAGTCGACATCAGAAGTGGGATTTGGCGACATTTAGCCGATACCAGAAGTGGGATTAGGCGACATTGGAAGTGGGATAAGGCGAAAAACAGTCGATATCAGAAGTGGGATTAGGCGCCATTTAGGCGATATCAGAAGTGGGATTAGGCGACATTAGAAGTGGGATAAGGTGAAAAACAGTCGATATCAGAAGTGGGATTATGCGACATTTAGGCGACATCAGAAGTGGGATTAGGCGACAATTTAGTCAACATCAGAAGTGGGATTTGGCGATTTATAGCCGATATCAGAAGTGGGATAGGGCGAAAAACAGTCGATATCAGAAGTGGGATTATGCGACATTTAGGCGACATCAGAAGTGGGATTAGGCGACAATTTAGTCAACATCAGAAGTGGGATTTGGCGACATTTAGCCGATATCAGAAGTGGGATAGGGCGAAAAACAGTTGATATCAGAAGTGGGATAAGGCGACAATTTAGTCGACATCAGAAGTGGGATTTGGCGAAAAACAGCCGATATCAGAAGTGGGATTGGGCGACATTTAGCCGATATCAGAAGTGGGATTTGGTGACATTTAGCCGATATTAGAAGTGGGATAATGCGAAAGAAAGTCGATATCAGAAGTGGGATAGGGCGCTATTTAGCCGATATCAGAAGTGGGATTTGACCCATTTTTTTTATTAGCGGACATCCAGCGGAAAGTTGAAAAAGTGGCTTTTTAAAAAAAAAATTATGTTTTTTGTAAGGGGCTTAATCATACTCACTGTTTACTTACTGAGGAGACCTCCTGGGCCTGTCGGATAGTTGTATCCAGCGTATGACGCCGATGTATACTGTGTATAAGGAGAAGAATACGCATAATCCGATACTCCACCAGCAGGACCTGAAACAATTTTTCGTTTTCATCTGTGAATAGCTGATAATAACCGATCCTTGATCAGTGAATAGCTGATAATAACTGATCTTTGATCAGTGAATAGTTGATAATAACTGACAGATGATCAGTGAATAGCTAATAATAACTGACCCTTGATTAGTGAATAGTGTGGCGGCTACGCCATCTACCACCACCCTTCAAAACAAAAGAGTCACACCTCGCCACCAACAGAGCGCGTCACTAGTCAATACAATTCTGTTGGCCCTGAAAAGGGCCGTTGAATATAAAATGTAATACTTTATGACCTCGTGCACGGTCGCCAGTCCCTTTAACCGTCCAAGGGACAAGGTGAGCGGGGCTGCTATGACGGTGGGTCCGCTGAGGGATCAGCGGGGTGTTTCTCCGGGTAGGAAGGACAACCGGAGGTGCCGTGTCCAGCAGGGCACTCCGTAACCGGGGACACCGAGACAAGCTGGGTGGCACCGGGGGAAAGGGTCGGCCGTGACTAGCAGGGCTCTCCCGGAAGGGGTAGGGAGGAAGGTAGGGAGGACAACCGGAGGCGCCGTGACCAGCAGGACGCTCCGTAACCGGGGACACCGAGACAAGCTGGGTGGCACCGGGGGAAAGGGTCGGCCGTGACTAGCAGGGCTCTCCCGGAAGGAGTAGGAAGGAAGGTAGGGAGGACAACCGGAGGCGCCGTGACCAGCAGGACGCTCCGTAACCGGGGACACCGAGACAAGCTGGGTGGCACCGGGGGAAAGGGTCGGCCGTGTCTAGCAGGGCTCTCCCGGAAGGAGTAGGAAGGAAGGTAGGAAGGATAACCGGAGGCGCCGTGACCAGCAGGACGCTCCGTAACCGGGGACACCGAGACAAGCTGGGTGGCACCGGGGAAAGGGTCGGCCGTGACTAGCAGGGCTCTCCCGGAAGGAGTAGGAAGGAAGGTAGGAAGGATAACCGGAGGCGCCGTGACCAGCAGGACGCTCCGTAACCGGGGACACCGAGACAAGCTGGGTGGCACCGGGGAAAGGGTCGGCCGTGACTAGCAGGGCTCTCCCGGAAGGAGTAGGAAGGAAGGTAGGAAGGACAACCGGAGGCGCCGTGACCAGCAGGACGCTCCGTAACCGGGGACACCGAGACAAGCTGGGTGGCACCGGGGGAAAGGGTCGGCCGTGACTAGCAGGGCTCTCCCGGAAGGACTCACTCCTCCTACTATTAGCAAAAAAAAAAAAAAAAAAAAGTTCTGAAGCCATTCAAAAAAACAAACATGCTAAAAGTCGCTTTTCGGCGTTTACCTATGGGGGGATTGTAAATGTGCGTTGTCTGTGTGTGCTCATCGTGTTGATAGTATCGTAGATGTCCGCTGTTGTCGTGGAGGTCGCTGGGAAACCTGAGGATGAGTCGTAGTACGGAGAGCCGCCGCTTCCACCGCTTCCTAGATCCGAGAAGAGTTTATGCTCATCTTTCATATTCCATTTACTCGACCAAAGCTGTAGAAGCAAAAAAAAAAAAAAAACATGAATCAACGGATTTTTCATTACTACTTGGTACATCGGAAGTGGGATTGAGCGACAATCAGCCGATATCAGACAGGAGATAAGGCGACTGGATGATATCAGAAGTTAGATAAGGCGACTGGATGATATCAAAAGTTAGATAAGGCGACTGGATGATATCAAAAGTTAGATAAGGCGACTGGATGATATCAAAAGTTAGATAAGGCGACTGGATGATATCAAAAGTGGGATGGGGGGGTATGACAGAAGTGGGATGAGCAGACAATTAGTCGATATCAGAAGTGGGATAATGCGATTAGCCGATATCAGAAGTGGGATAATGCGGCATTTTGCCGACATTAGAAGTGGGATTTGGTTACAAGCAGACATCAGAAATGGAGTTAGCGGACAATCAGCCGATATCAGAAGTGGGATTAAGCGGCATTTGGCCAACATCAGAAGTGGAATTTGGTTACTAGCAGATATCATAAGTTGCATTTGGCGATTGAGCAGATAACAGAAATGGGATTAGGCGACAAAAGTCGATATCAGAAGTGGGATTAGCATAAAATCAGCCGATATCAGAAGTGGGATTTGGTTACTATCAGATATCAGAAGTTGCATTTGGCGATATGAGATTAGGCGACTGGGTGATATCAGACGTGGGATTTGTGGACAATCAGCCGATATCAGAAGTTGGATAATGCGACATTTGGCCGACATCAGAAGTGGGATTAATCGTCTAGGTGATATCAGAAGTGGGATGTGGTGACCCTATGACGTCATTTTTTGATTATAGACTTACGTTTGAGTAAAGTTGGTCGCCGTTGTACTGCGTCCTCTGCCTCTTGATTTCGTCTTCTGCGTGGCCGTTTAAATCTCGATTTTCATCTAAAACAGAAAAAAAAAAATTTTTTTTCTTTAAAATCTGGACAAAAGGGGACAAATGATGATAACAGAAGTGGGATTTGGTGACTAGCAGATATCAGAAGTGGGATTTGGCAACAATTTAGCAGATATTAGAAGTGGGATTTGGCGACTAGCAGATATCAGAAGTGGGATTTGGCGACAATTTAGCAGATATCAGAAGTGGGATTTGGCGACTAGCAGATATCAGAAGTGGGATTTGGTGACTAGCAGATATCAGAAGTTGGATTTGGTGACTAGCAGATATCAGAAGTGGGATTTGGTGACTAGCAGATATCAGAAGTAGGATTTGGCGACATTTAGCCGATGTCATAAGTGGGATTAGGCGACATTTAGGTGACATCAGAGGTGGGATTTGGCGACATTTAGCCGATGTCATAAGTGGGATTAGGCGACTTTTAGGTGACATCAGAAGTGGGATTTGGCGATAATTAGCCAATATCAGAGGTGGGATTAGGCGACATTTAGGTCACATCAGAAGTGGGATAAGGCGCCATTTAGGTGACATCAGAAGTGGGATTAGGCGAAAAAGAGTCCACATCAGAAGTGGGATTTGGCGACGAAAAAGTGGCGTTTTTGAAAATGTTGTTTTTTGTAAGGGGCTT
Source organism: Orius insidiosus (assembly GCA_014119065.1). Taxonomy (NCBI): domain Eukaryota; kingdom Metazoa; phylum Arthropoda; class Insecta; order Hemiptera; family Anthocoridae; genus Orius; species Orius insidiosus. Next base: position 29,750 of record JACGAQ010002121.1, on the reverse strand, counting down.
AATCATACTCACTGTTTACTTACTGAGGAGACCTCCTGGGCCTGTCGGATAGTTGTATCCAGCGTATGACGCCGATGTATACTGTGTATAAGGAGAAGAATACGCATAATCCGATACTCCACCAGCAGGACCTGAAACAATTTTTCGTTTTCATCTGTGAATAGCTGATAATAACTGATCCTTATTCAGAGAATAGCTGATAATAACTTATCCTTATTCAGAAAATAGCTGATAATAACTGCTCCTTTATCTGAGAATAGCTGATAATAACTGATCCTTATTCAGAGAATAGCTGATAATAACTGATCCTTTATCAGAGAATAGCTGATGATAACTGATCCTTGTCGCCAAATCCCACTTCTGATATCGACTGTTTTTCGCCTGATCCCACTTCTGATGTCGCCTAAATGTCGCCAAATCCCACTTCTGATATCGGCTAAATGTCGCCTAATCCCACTTCTGATGTCGCCTAAATGTCGCCAAATCCCACTTCTGATATGAACTATTTTTCACCTTATCCCACTTCTGATGTCGCCTAAATGTCGCTTAATCCCACTTCTGATGTCGGCTAATTGTCGCCAAATCCCACTTCTGATATGAACTATTTTTCACCTTATCCCACTTCTGATGTCGCCTAAATGTCGCTTAATCCCACTTCTGATGTCGGCTAATTGTCGCCAAATCATACTTCTGATGTCGCCTAAATGTCGCCAAATCCCACTTCTGATATCGCCTAAATGTCGCCAAATCCCACTTCTGATATGAACTATTTTTCACCTTATCCCACTTCTGATGTCGCCTAAATGTCGCTTAATCCCACTTCTGATGTCGGCTAATTGTCGCCAAATCCCACTTCTGATATGAACTATTTTTCACCTTATCCCACTTCTGATGTCGCCTAAATGTCGCTTAATCCCACTTCTGATGTCGGCTAATTGTCGCCAAATCATACTTCTGATGTCGCCTAAATGTCGCCAAATCCCACTTCTGATGTCGCCTAAATGTCGCCAAATCCCACTTCTGATATGAACTATTTTTCACCTTATCCCACTTCTGATGTCGCCTAAATGTCGCTTAATCCCACTTCTGATGTCGGCTAATTGTCGCCAAATCCCACTTCTGATATGAACTATTTTTCACCTTATCCCACTTCTGATGTCGCCTAAATGTCGCTTAATCCCACTTCTGATGTCGGCTAATTGTCGCCAAATCATACTTCTGATGTCGCCTAAATGTCGCCAAATCCCACTTCTGATGTCGCCTAAATGTCGCCAAATCCCACTTCTGATATGAACTATTTTTCACCTTATCCCACTTCTGATGTCGCCTAAATGTCGCTTAATCCCACTTCTGATGTCGGCTAATTGTCGCCAAATCCCACTTCTGATATGAACTATTTTTCACCTTATCCCACTTCTGATGTCGCCTAAATGTCGCTTAATCCCACTTCTGATGTCGGCTAATTGTCGCCAAATCATACTTCTGATGTCGCCTAAATGTCGCCAAATCCCACTTCTGATATCAACTATTTTTCACCTTATCCCACTTCTGATGTCGCCTAAATTATCGCCAAATCCCACTTCTGATGTCACCTAAAAGTCGCCTAATCCCACTTATGACATCGGCTAAATGTCGCCAAATCCCACTTCTGATGTCACCTAAACACATCCTACTCCCCCTACATCCTCTCCTATATGACCGATAGACTTAAAATTTTGCACTGATCTTTCTTTCAACTTAATCCCTTAATCCCTTAATCCCTTTTACAGATTCACCCCATTATCATAAACCAAAAAAACTGTCTTTTTTATTCTATTTTGACATTTACCTTTTTTCAGATTCGTGATATTTCTACGGGAACCAGCCTGGGGAAGATGCAGTCTTCGGACGCGAGCCTGCTTCCGACTCAGCGCGCTCGCCGCTCGCAGCGACTCGTGCGAACTCCGGCGCGAGCGCTTCCTCCCCGATCGGCACCTCCTCCTGCATGAAAGTCGAATCATCTCGTACACAATAAAAGTGCTATATCTGCATATCACTGCAACGAAAAAAAAGACTCATGTGAGATCTCAACTTTTTCTTTTAACTTCCTTAAAGAAGTTATTGTGATACCCCCCATGTCGGGTTTTTGGGGAAGGGTCTTCCAGACCCCGGAGGGTCAAATCGAATATTGATCTTTACCGATCTCAACTTTGTCTGTGGTGCCGGCCATGTTTTGGCGGTACATCAGCCAAAACGCGGCTATTTTGGCGGCACATCATCCAAAACGCGGCTATTTTGGCGGCACATCAGCCAAAACGTGGTGGTTTTGGCGAAAAAACAGCCAAAACATGGCAATTTTCGGCGTGAAAACATTCCAAACATGGCGATTTTTGGCGGAAAAGCAGCCCAAATATGGCGTTTTAGGCCGGGAAACAACCGAAATGTGGCTATTTTGGTGCAAATTTGGCGGTACATCAGCCAAAACGTGGCTATTTTGGCGGTACATCAGCCAAAACGCGGCTATTTTGGCGGCACATCATCCAAAACGCGGCTATTTTGGCGGCACATCAGCCAAAACGTGGTGGTTTTGGCGAAAAAACAGCCAAAACATGGCAATTTTCGGCGTGAAAACATTCCAAACATGGCGATTTTTGGCGGAAATACAGCCCAAATATGGCGATTTAGGCCGGGAAACAACCGAAATGTGGCTATTTTGGCGTAAATTTGGCGGTACATCAGCCAAAACGTGGCTATTTTGGCGGTACATCAGCCAAAACGCGGCTATTTTGGCGGCACGTCAGCCAAAACGCGGCTATTTTGGCGGCACATCAGCCAAAACGTGGTGGTTTTGGCGAAAAAACAGCCAAAACATGGCAATTTTCGGCGTGAAAACATTCCAAACATGGCGATTTTTGGCGGAAAAACAGCCAAAATATGGCGATTTAGGCCGGGAAACAACCGAAATGTGGCTATTTTGGCGTAAATTTGGCGGTACATCAGCCAAAACGTGGCTATTTTGGCGGTACATCAGCCAAAACGCGGCTATTTTGGCGGCACATCAGCCAAAACATGGTGGTTTTGGCGAAAAAACAGCCAAAACATGGCAATTTTCGGCGTGAAAACATTCCAAACATGGCGATTTTTGGCGGAAAAACAGCCCAAATATGGCGTTTTAGGCCGGGAAACAACCGAAATGTGGCTATTTTGGCGTAAATTTGGCGGTACATCAGCCAAAACGTGGCTAATTTGGCGGTACATCAGCCAAAACGCGGCTATTTTGGCGGCACGTCAGCCAAAACGCGGCTATTTTGGCGGCACATCAGCCAAAACGTGGTGGTTTTGGCGAAAAAACAGCCAAAACATGGCAATTTTCGGCGTGAAAACATTCCAAACATGGCGATTTTTGGCGGAAAAACAGCCCAAATATGGCGATTTAGGCCGGGAAACAACCGAAATGTGGCTATTTTGGCGTAAATTTGGCGGTACATCAGCCAAAACGTGGCTATTTTGGCGGTACATCAGCCAAAACGCGGCTATTTTGGCGGCACATCAGCCAAAACATGGTGGTTTTGGCGAAAAAACAGCCAAAACATGGCAATTTTCGGCGTGAAAACATTCCAAACATGGCGATTTTTGGCGGAAAAACAGCCCAAATATGGCGTTTTAGGCCGGGAAACAACCGAAATGTGGCTATTTTGGCGTAAATTTGGCGGTACATCAGCCAAAACGTGGCTAATTTGGCGGTACATCAGCCAAAACGCGGCTATTTTGGCGGCACATCAGCCAAAACGTGGTGGTTTTGGCGAAAAAACAGCCAAAACATGGCAATTTTCGGCGTGAAAACATTCCAAACATGGCGATTTTTGGCGGAAAAACAGCCCAAATATGGCGATTTAGGCCGGGAAACAACCGAAATGTGGCTATTTTGGCGTAAATTTGGCGGTACATCAGCCAAAACGTGGCTATTTTGGCGGTACATCATCCAAAACGCGGCTATTTTGGCGGCACGTCAGCCAAAACGTGGTGGTTTTGGCGAAAAAACAGCCAAAACATGGCAATTTTCGGCGTGAAAACATTCCAAACATGGCGATTTTTGGCGGAAATACAGCCCAAATATGGCGATTTAGGCCGGGAAACAACCGAAATGTGGCTATTTTGGCGTAAATTTGGCGGTACATCATCCAAAACGCGGCTATTTTGGCGGTACATCAGCCAAAACGTGGTGGTTTTGGCGAAAAAACAGCCAAAACATGGCAATTTTCGGCGTGAAAACATTCCAAACATGGCGATTTTTGGCGGAAAAGCAGCCCAAATATGGCGTTTTAGGCCGGGAAACAACCGAAATGTGGCTATTTTGGTGCAAATTTGGCGGTACATCAGCCAAAACGTGGCTAATTTGGCGGTACATCAGCCAAAACGCGGCTATTTTGGCGGCACATCAGCCAAAACGTGGTGGTTTTGGCGAAAAAACAGCCAAAACATGGCAATTTTCGGCGTGAAAACATTCCAAACATGGCGATTTTTGGCGGAAAAACAGCCCAAATATGGCGTTTTAGGCCGGGAAACAACCGAAATGTGGCTATTTTGGCGTAAATTTGGCGGTACATCATCCAAAACGCGGCTATTTTGGCGGTACATCAGCCAAAACGTGGTGGTTTTGGCGAAAAAACAGCCAAAACATGGCAATTTTCGGCGTGAAAACATTCCAAACATGGCGATTTTTGGCGGAAAAGCAGCCCAAATATGGCGTTTTAGGCCGGGAAACAACCGAAATGTGGCTATTTTGGTGCAAATTTGGCGGTACATCAGCCAAAACGTGGCTAATTTGGCGGTACATCAGCCAAAACGCGGCTATTTTGGCGGCACATCAGCCAAAACGTGGTGGTTTTGGCGAAAAAACAGCCAAAACATGGCAATTTTCGGCGTGAAAACATTCCAAACATGGCGATTTTTGGCGGAAAAACAGCCCAAATATGGCGATTTAGGCCGGGAAACAACCGAAATGTGGCTATTTTGGCGTAAATTTGGCGGTACATCAGCCAAAACGTGGCTATTTTGGCGGTACATCATCCAAAACGCGGCTATTTTGGCGGCACGTCAGCCAAAACGTGGTGGTTTTGGCGAAAAAACAGCCAAAACATGGCAATTTTCGGCGTGAAAACATTCCAAACATGGCGATTTTTGGCGGAAATACAGCCCAAATATGGCGATTTAGGCCGGGAAACAACCGAAATGTGGCTATTTTGGCGTAAATTTGGCGGTACATCATCCAAAACGCGGCTATTTTGGCGGTACATCAGCCAAAACGTGGTGGTTTTGGCGAAAAAACAGCCAAAACATGGCAATTTTCGGCGTGAAAACATTCCAAACATGGCGATTTTTGGCGGAAAAGCAGCCCAAATATGGCGTTTTAGGCCGGGAAACAACCGAAATGTGGCTATTTTGGTGCAAATTTGGCGGTACATCAGCCAAAACGTGGCTATTTTGGCGGTACATCAGCCAAAACGCGGCTATCCGTAGCATTTTTTTCCGGAACACTTTACGGCCACAGTTTTCATCCGATTTTCACCAAATTTTCACCAAAATTTCTTTAGCCGGTGAAGAAGAATGTAACGAGGGGGATTTTTGAATTTCGAAAAAATGGCGGAGATATGTCTGTTTGAAATTTTAAAAAATTCGCTGCGGCCGAACCGTTAATCCGATTTTCACCAAATTTTCACCAATTACTCCTTATTTTTTACGAATTTTTGGTGCAAAAAAATTGCCACTTTTTAATTACTATTTTTATTAGTAGGGAGAAATTTCGTACTTCTACCCTTTACGAGAGGCACATCCCTAGGCCAAAGAGCCCATTATTTCTACCTTGACACTTAGAAAATTTTTCGAAAAAAAGAACTAAGAAAATTTTTCAAAAAAAAAAAAAAAAATAAGAAAAGAAAAGAAAAGAAAAAGAAAGAAAAACCCGGAAAATTTTTCGAAAAAAAAATTTTTTTTTTACAAAAAAAACTTAGAAAATTTTTCAAAAAAAGAACTTAGAAAATTTTTCGAAAAAAAAAAAAAAAAAAAAAAAAAAAAGGAAAACCCGGAAAATTTTTCGAAAAAAAAAAAAAAGGAAAACCCGGAAAATTTTTCGAAAAAAAAACAAAAAAAAGGAAAACCCGGAAAATTTTTCGAAAAAAAAACAAAAAAAGGAAAACCCGGAAAATTTTTCGAAAAAAAAAACTTGGAAAATTTTTCAAAAAAAGAACTTAGAAAATTTTTCGAAAAAAAAAAAAAAAAAAAAAAAAAAAAAAACCCGGAAAATTTTTATACTTTCCCTCCCTACTACATCCCCTTCCTTTATATTTCCTACTCCGTTATACTTCCCCCTCCGTTATACTTCCCCCTCCGTTATACTTCCCCCTCCGTTATACTTCCCCTCCATACTTCCCCCTCCGTTATACTTCCCCCTACGTTATACTTCCCCCTCCGTTATACTTCCCCTCCCATATACTTCCCCCTCCGTTATAATTCCCCCTCCTATATTGTTACTTCTCTTTAAGGAAGTTCCCGTCGGGGCCAGCTCCAGACTAGTACTTTTATACAGCAAGAGTGTTCTACCAATGGTGTATTTATAGTAACCTTAAGACTTAAAGGTACCCCCAAAGTCATAGAAATTGTATAAAAAGGTACTTTTTGCAGGTTCTTCGACTGTATAAAAAAAATAAAAAAGAACCAAAAAATTGTATATTTAGTTTTACCAAAGAATTCCCCCAGTGAATTAATTAAAAAATATTGTAAAATAATTTTTTTATTTAAATTAAAGTGTGTTCATATCTTAGGTTTTTTGCTTTATGCACTTCACCAAAAACCTAAAAAGAAAAAGGCAAAAAAAAACGAAAATTTGTACAGTTTTTAGGCTTAAAAGTAGAAAAAAAATCATTGCACACTTATTGCACAATAGAACACATAGTTTTTAGTATTTTTTATAATTTTTTTTTGTTTTAAAAATTTGAAAAAATTGGTCAATTTTTTTTAAACGAATTTTTTTGTTTTTTACTGCTAATCCGAGTGTGCAATTCGGGCGAATTCGACCCGACATAAAGAAGCACTAGTCATTTTTAAACATTTTTTTTAAACAAAAAATTGAAAAAAAAAAAAAATTATTTTTAATTATTTATACTTTTTTTTGTTATTTTACTGTACCAAAGATTAAAAACATTGTAGAATTTTTACTGTCATTAGAAATCCTGGAAATATTTGAAAATTCAAAAAAAAAAAAAAATTTAAATTAATGTATCGATTGATTGTAGAATAAAAATTATTGATCTTATTTTTAAATGGTCGTTTTTTTATTTATTTGAGCTTATAAAGGTTGGTATCACTGATTTATTACGTAGTTCAGAGGGTTTTAATCGATGTTTGAAGATGTGAGTTGGTAAAACTGATTGTTTTTAAATTCTGAACAGTTCAATGAATTCATTGGTTAAGTCTGAAAACGTGAGAGGACGTCTTTTTTAAGTTGGTATCACTGATTTTTAAACAAAAAGTTGAAATTTTACCATATAATCGTCCAATTTGCGGAGGAGCCCCCACAACAAATAGGATGAAGTATAGATAAAAAACGATATTTCAACAATATTTAAGTATTACTGATCATATTTTTAAATTTTACTTTTTGAGCTTATAATGGTTGGTATTACTGATTTATCACTTAATTTAGAGGATTTTAATCAATTTGAAGTTTGAAGATGTGAGAGAGTTGGTAAAACTGATTTTTTAAATTCTGAACAGTTTAATGAATTCATTGGTTAAGTTTGAAAATGTGAGAGGATGACTTTTTTTAGTTGGTATCACTGATTTTAACAAAAAGTTGAAATTTTACCATATAATCGTCCAATTTGCGGAGGAGCCCCCACAACAAATAGGATGAAGTATAGATAAAAAAACAATATTTCAACAATATTTAGGCATTATTGATCTTATTTTTAAATTTCCGTTTTTTTATTTAACTTATGAGCTTATAAAGGTTGGTATGACTGATTTATTACTTAGTTTAGAGGATTTTAATCAATTTGAAGTTTGAAGATGTGAGAGAGTTGGTACAACTGATTTATTAATTCTGAACAGTTCAATGAATTCATTGGTTAAGTTTGAAAATGTGAGAGGATGACTTTTTTAAGTTGGCATCACTGATTTTAACAAAAATTTGAAATTTTACCATATAATCGTCCAATTTGCGGAGGAGCCCCCTCATCAAATATGATGAAGTATAGATAAAAAACGATATTTCAACAATACTTAGGAATTATTGATCTTATTTTTAAATTTTCGTTTTTTTATTTAACTTTTTGAGCTTAAAAAGGTTGGTATCACTGATTTATTACTTAGTTTAGAGGATTTTAATCAATTTGAAGTTTGAAGATGTAAGAGAGTTGGTAAAACTGATTTTTTTAAATTCTGAACAGTTCAATGAATTCATTGGTTAAGTTTGAAAATGTGAGAGGGTGACTTTTTTAAGTTGGTATCACTGATTTTTAAACAAAAAGTTGAAATTTTACCGTAAAATCGTCCAAATCCCGAATTTGCGGAGGAGCCCCCATAAAAAATAGTCTAAAGTATAGATAAAAAACGATATTTCAACAATATTTAAGCATTACTGATCTTATTTTTAAATATTACTTTTTGAGCTTATAAAGGTTGGTATCACTGATTTATTACGTAGTTTAGAGGGTTTTAATCGATGTTTGAAGATGTGAGTTGGTAAAACTGATTGTTTTTAAATTCTGAACAGTTCAATGAATTCATTGGTTAAGTCTGAAAACGTGAGAGGACGTCTTTTTTAAGTTGGTATCACTGATTTTAACAAAAAGTTAAAATTTTACCATAAAATCGTCCAAATCCCGAATCATTATATTATTGATCATATTTTTAAATTTTTGTTTTTTTATTTAACTTTTTGAGCTTATAAAGGTTGGTATCACTGATTTATTACTTAGTTTAGAGGATTTTAATCAATTTGAAGTTTGAAGATGTGAGAGAGTTGTTAAAACTGATTTTTTAAATTCTGAACAGTTCAATGAATTCATAGGTTAAGTCTGAAAATGTGAGAGAATGACTTTTTTTAGTTGGTATCACTGATTTTAACAAAAAGTTAAAATTTTACCATAAAATCGTCCAAATCCCGAATCATTATATTATTGATCATATTTTTAAATTTTTGTTTTTTTATTTAACTTTTTGAGCTTATAAAGGTTGGTATCACTGATTTATTACTTAGTTTAGAGGATTTTAATCAATTTGAAGTTTGAAGATGTGAGAGAGTTGGTAAAACTGATTGTTTTTAATTCTGAACAGTTCAATGAATTCATAGGTTAAGTCTGAAAATGTGAGAGAATGACTTTTTTTAGTTGGTATCACTGATTTTAACAAAAAGTTAAAATTTTACCATATAGTCGTCCAATTTGCGGAGGAGCCCCCCACAAAAAATAGGCTAAAGTATACCTAAAAAACTGTATTTCAACAATATTATAAAGGTTGGTATCACTGATTTATTACGTAGTTTAGAGGGTTTTAATCAATTTGAAGTTTGAAGATGTGAGAGAGTTGGTACAACTGATTTTTTAAATTCTGAACAGTTCAATGAATTCATTGGTTAAGTTTGAAAATGTGAAGGGAAGACTTTTTTAAGTTGGTATCAATGATTTTAACAAAAAGTTAAAATTTTACCATATAATCGTCAAATTTGCGGAGGAGCCCCCTCAACAAGTAGGATGAAGTATAGATAAAAAACGATATTTCAACAATATTTAGGCATTATTGATCTTATTTTTAAATTGTCGTTTTTTTATTTAACTTTTTGAGCTTAAAAAGGTTGGTATCACTGATTTATTACTTAGTTTAGAGGATTTTAATCAATTTGAAGTTTGAAGCACGAGAGAGTTGGTACAACTGATTTTTTAAATTCTGAACAGTTCAATGAATACCTTGGCTATGTCTGAAAACGTGAGAGGATGACTTTTTCAAGTTAGTATCACTGATTTATTTCTTTGAAGTTAAAACCAACGAGAATGGAGGGAGTTTTGGAAACCGCGGAAAGCGATCAAAGAAAATGGATTATATGCACACAAACTCGATAAAAATGGTGTTTTTACACCAAAAAAACGCTGAAAACGATCTAAGAAATTAATTATAAACTGTGCTGCCATCTATGAGTGAAAGATAAAAAGACTTTTGTCGATTTCTGACCTGTTTTTTGGTCTTCAGCTCCTTCTGATGAATATTGGAAGGTAAGATATCTGCCATGAAGCGAAGGACTTTTATAACCAAGTCCTTAAAGTTTTCTGAAGGATAAGCTAAGTGGGTTGAGTTGTCGCAGGAAGGAAATTCACGAGTAAGAATCAGCAGTTTTGATTGTCAATCAAAGGTTTGGCAAGGAGGCTCTCTATGCACAAGGAACATTTAAACTTTTCAATGCACTTCCTTGCTAAGTACCCAGCATGTAATAGAACATTCTTCAAGGTTAGGCAGCAATATTACATTTTCTTCCATACCTTCAGCAATATATCCATCTTCAGCTTCTGTTTCTTGTGGTATGAAACAAAATGTTGTTAACAGATTCGTCAACGGTTGCAGTAGAAGATGGAAATTTAAGTTCCATCTGATTATCTGTATCTCGCAGTTTAAGGTGTGAGGAGGGTCGATTAGGTGCTTGTGTCATCACAAATGAGCTCCTAAATGTTCTCACTGATGGATTTGCATTCCTCCTTTTTGTCTAATAACAGCAAAAAAATTCCAGGACATCCTGGTTGAGACGGCAAGTAAGTATGAAATTATCAGGGAAAGATTCTTTTAATTTTAGGATTGTATTTATCGACGAATCCATTAAAACATGGAGGAGTGTACGGCGGAGATGTCTTCTTCAATCGACGATTTGTATTCCTTCTAGAAGAGTTTTTTCGACAATTTTATTACACGAGGATAAAGAGCTCCTTTTAGGGTTACTATCAAATAAGAGACGACTATTACACAAGCATCAAATATATCATTGATTTTTTCGACGAAGTCAGCAGTAAGTAGGGCCTGTACAGGAAGTTGTTTTGTGCAGACCAAGGTTCGCAAGGTTGCTGCCATGGTTTGGCTGAAAACTTGGTTTAGTTAGTTTTCATCCGATTTTCACCAAATTTTCACACAAATTTCTTTAGGCGGTGAAGAAGAATGTAACGAGGGCGATTTTTGAATTTCGAAAAAATGGCGGAGATATGTCTGTTTGAAATTTTAAAAAATTTGCTGCGGCCGAACCGTTAATCCGATTTTCACCAAATTTTCACCAATTACTCCTTATATTTTTTAAGAATTTTTGGCGTAAAAAAATTGCGACTTTTTATTTATTAATTTTTTTTTAGTAGGGAGAAATTTCGTACTTCTACCCTTTACGAGAGGCACATCCCTAGGCCAAAGAGCCCATTATTTCTACCTTGACACTTAAAAAATTTTTCGAAAAAAAAAAAAAAAAAAAAAAAAAAAAAAGGAAGAAAAACCCGGAAAATTTTTCGAAAAAAAAAAATTTTTTTTGACAAAAAAATTTAGAACATTTTTCGAAAAAAATAACTTAAAAATTTTTCAAAAAAACCGGCTCCGTGGCTGGAAGGTTCAGTCTTGGACTTCCACCATTGGAGACCGGGGTTCGATCCCGGGTTGGGTGTAGGGATTTTTGTTTGGAAGTTAAATTCCAAATAAATATTCTTCCACAAAATCCGCGATAAATTGGTCTGGCCACTCCTCTGGAGTTGGCCCTGATAGGGCGCCACGGCAATATGGCGAGAGCCCCCGCCTGGGTCCTCCCCCCTCCCTTAAACGGCCTATGGGCTATACCAAAAAAGAAGAAGAATGGATTAACCGATGAGGAAGAAGGCCTCTTGCTCATCGGTTAAATCCCATTCTTCTCTCTTTTTTTAAAATAAAAAAAAAAAAAAAAATTCAAAAAATAAAAGAAAAAGGAAGAAAAACCCAGAAAATTTTTCGAAAAAAAAAATTTTTTTTGACAAAAAAATTTAGAACATTTTTCGAAAAAAAAACTTAGAAAATTTCTCGAAAAAAAAAAGAAAAAAGAAAAACCCGGAAAATTTTTCGAAAAAAACTTTGAAATTTTTTTTTGGACAAAAAAAACTTCGAAAATTTTTCAAAAAAAAGAACTTTGAAAATTTTTTCGAAAAAAAAACCCGGAAAATTTTTCGAAAAAAAAAAGATTAAAAAAAACCGGAAAATTTTTCGACAAAACAAACTTGGAAAATTCTCCTTTATACTTTTCCTCCCTGCTACATCCTCTTCCTTTATACTTTCGTTCCCTTATACTTCCCCTCCGTTATACTTCCCCCTCTGTTATACTTTCCCCTTCCTTATACTTCCCCCCCTCGGTTATACTTCCCCGTTCGTTATACTTCCCCCTCCGTTATACTTCCCCTCCCATATACTTCCTACTCCGTTATACTTCCCCCTCCGTTATACTTCCCCTCCCACATACTTCCCCTCCCACATACTTCCCACTCCGTTATACTTCTCCTCCCATATACTTCCCCCTCCTATATAGATACTTCTCTTTAAGGAAGTTCCCGTCGGGGCCAGCTCCAGACTAGTACTTTTTGTCAGTGATTTCTAATTTAGCCTTTTTTAATTTATTTTTTAGTTTGCAAATAGTTGAGGTTTTGTTTTTCATTAATTTTCTGTTCTTTAAAAGTTGGAAGAAATGTGAACGATGGTTTTGAGGACACTCTTTTTCGACGGTCTCCAGTTTTTTTGCCAAAGGGGTGCTGCACTGTTATGGGTTTTTGTCTGGAAACAAATTTTTTTTAATTGGTGAAAATGAGGCGCTCCGGGTACGAAGGGCGAACTCGACAAAACGTAGTTGTTGGGGCCAAGTAAATTTTAGTAAAAAAAAAAGTAAGGAAAAAGACGAAAACAAGATAAAGAGAAAAAAGGATTAAATATGTTTTGTACTCCTCCCCCGCACGGCCCCGTCGAGTCAGTCTCGGGCAAGACACTCATAGATAAAGATGTTAATTTAATTTTTTGTATTTTTTCCCGAGCTAAAGATTGTGAAAAGAAAAGTGTGTTTAATTGTTAAAAGAAAAAATATTCCACCCTAAGGCCTAGGGAAGTCTGTAAGTTGAAAAATAAATTCTCATATAATTGTTAAAAATTATTTCTTAAGAAAAGAACCTTCGAAACTGTCTCCCAAAAGAAAAAGAAATTAAAACATATGAATTCTAAACGTTCCCAGGATCGCCCTAAAAAAGGCCCCTGGGGCTTAAACATGGTCCTCCGGCCTGGGATGAAGTTTTGAAGTTTCGGTTTTGACGTATTTAAAGGGGAAAAAATGGCGAACTCAACATAAAAATTATATGGGTGTATTCAACAAGAGGTCTAGAATCTGAAAATGAAAAATCATTTATATCATTTCCCGCGTTTTTTTGATTAGCGAAATTCAGGTGGCAAGACTGCTTACTTTTTGGTACCTCGATTCTCGCTCTTTCATGGTTGGATTTTGGCAAGGTATTGTTGTTTTATTATTATTATTTATTTGTTTTCTATCTCAATTGATTCCACTGCCTTCTATATCTTAAAACTTTTAATTTTACTTATTATTTTGGGGGGATAGGCGCCATCATATGTTAAACATAAATAATTTGAAAAAATCACCATGAAAATATTTACTAGAAGGCACGGAGCGCTACTTTTCGCTTGCGGGATGACCATTTATTCATTTACGCACGTTTGCAGTCTTTTCATCGTTTTTTATAAGGACGTCGAGCCCGGTGAGTGGTTAAATAACCGGTTATTGATCAGTTATTAATCGAATATCTCGAAAACTATGAGGTTTAGAGCAAAAACCCGGCGAGTGGTTAAATAACCGGTTATTGATCAGTTTTTAATCGAATGTCTCGAAAACTATGAGGTTTAGAGCGAAAACCCGTTGAGTGGTTAAATAACCGGTTATTGATCAAATTTTAAATGAATATCTCGAAAACTATGAGGTTTAGAGGTGAGTGGTTAAATAACCGGTTATTGATCAGTTTTTAATCGAATATCTCGAAAACTATGAGGTTTAGAGCGAAAACCCGGTTAGTGGTTAAATAACCGGTTATTGATCAAATTTTAAATGAATATCTCGAAAACTATGAGGATTAGAGCAAAAATCAACGGAAAATTTAACTTCGATTAACCGGTTATTTTATCAGTTTTTTGTTTACAGAATGGATTACCCTGTTTAAACTTCAATGTGACTTTCTGCTTCTTCCTTCATCGATTCTGCTCGTGATAGCGATAAATAAGGTTGTAGCGATATTGTTTCGGTTATAACCGGTTATTTTTAGGATAATTTGACAATCGTACGAACGGCGGAGATAAGCTTTCTGTCGACATCTTTAGGCTTTTTGATATATACGATCGTTCATTTGATATTGTTCGTGAAAGAGAAGGAATTGGGGATTCCGTTTTATTATTTTATTGCACAAAGGACTTTCTTTTTCGGTATGTTGGGGAAAAACTCATTTTTAACCTAATAACCGGTTATTGATTGATATTTTAATCTCTCTAATGTTTAGAAGGGTATCTCCAAGAAATATGATACCCCACAAGGCCCTTTAAAACCGGATTGTACCCTAATAACCGGTTATTGGTCGATTTTTTTCTCTCTCTCTCTGGTATACTGTTTTGAAGGGTATCTCCGAGAAATTTGATACCCCACAAGGCACATTTAAAACCGAAACTTTACCCTAATAACCGGTTATTGAAAGATTTTTTAATCTCTCTGGCAACCATGTTGTTTAGAAGGGCCTCTCCAAGAAATTTGATACCCCACAAGGCCCTTTAAAACAGGATTGTACCCTAATAACCGGTTTTTGGTCGGTTTTTTTTTTTCTCCCCCTAGCAAGCACATCGTTTAGAAGGGTATCTCCAAGAAATATGATACCCCACAAGGCCCTTTAAAACCGAATTGTACCCTAATAACCGGTTATTGGTCGGTTTTTTTTTCTCTCCCTAGCAACTATACTGTTTAGAAGGGCCTCCCCAAGAAATATGATACCCCACAAGGCCCTTTAAAACCGAATTTTTACCATAACAACCGGTTATTGGTCGGTTTTTTTTTCTCTCCCTAGCAACTATACTGTTTAGAAGGGCCTCACCAAGAAATATGATACCCCACAAGGCCCTTTAAAACCGAATTTTTACCATAATAACCGGTTATTGGTCGATTGTTTTCTCCCCGTAGCAAGCACATCGTTTAGAAGGGTATCTCCAAGAAATATGATACCCCACAAGCCACATGTAAAACCGAATTTTTACCATAATAACCGGTTATTGGTCGATTGTTTTCTCCCCCTAGCAAGCACATCGTTTAGAATGGTATCTCCAAGAAATATGATACCCCACAAGGCCCTTTAAAACCGAATTGTACCCTAATAACCGGTTATTGGTCGATTTTTTCTCTCTCTCTCTGGCAACCATACTGTTTAGAAGGGCATTCCATGAAATTTGATACCCCACAAGGCATATGTAAAACCGTCTTTTTACCATAATAACCGGTTATTGGTCGATTTTTTTTCTTTCTCTGGCAACCATACTGTTTAGAAGGGTATCTCCAAGAAATATGATACCCCACAAGGCCCATTGAAAACCGACCTAATAACCGGTTATTAGCATTTGAATTTTTCGGATCGCTCAATCTGCACAAGTATCGCCACGGTTTGAAACCGAGAGGGGACGAAGATATTTCTTTCTGCGGGCGAAGATGTAACCGGGCGAAAGAGGAGCCGAGCTGCGGGGTCAAAGTCGACAAGAAAGATCGTGAGAGAATCGTACCGTTTCGTCCGGCGACTGGGAATTTGACCGACGCCTGCGGTATTGAAAGAAGGCTGG
This sequence comes from Orius insidiosus, assembly GCA_014119065.1. NCBI lineage: Eukaryota > Metazoa > Arthropoda > Insecta > Hemiptera > Anthocoridae > Orius > Orius insidiosus. Next base: position 13,874 of record JACGAQ010002121.1, on the reverse strand, counting down.
CGAACTCTTCGAATATCCGCGATGATCGGACGATGCCAGTTTACAGCCCAGGGCCGGGTTCGGCGCCACCTCCGCCGCCCGTCTTACCTGAAAAGCCGAGTAAGTTCAGTGATCATAACCGTCAATAACCGGTTATTGAAAGATTTTTTAATCTCCCTGGCAACCATGTTGTTTAGAAGGGTATCTCCAAGAAATATGATACCCCACAAGGCTTTTAAAACCGAAATTAAAACCGAATAACCGGTTATTGGTCGGGTTATTTTTCTCTCTCTGGCAACCATACTGTTTAGAAGGGTATCTCCAAGAAATATGATACCCCACAAGGCCCTTTAAAACCGGATTGTACCCTAGTAACCGGTTATTGGTCGGTTTTTTTTCTCTCCCTAGCAACCATACAGTTTAGAACATGCCAGTTTACAGCCCAGGGCCGGGTTCGGCGCCAACTCCGCCGCCCGTCTTACCTGAAAAGCCGAGTAAGTTCAGTGATCATAACCGTCAATAACCGGTTATTGAAAGATTTTTTAATCTCTCTGGCAACCATACTGTTTAGAAGGGCCTCTCCAAGAAATATGATACCCCACAAGGCACATTTAAAACCGAAACTTTACCGTAATAACCGGTTATTGAAAGATTTTTAAAACCGAGATTTTACCCTAATAACCGGTTATTGAAAGATTTTTTAATCTCTCTGGCAACCATACTGTTTAGAAGGGTATCTCCAAGAAATATGATACCCCACAAAGCCCTTTAAAACCGAATTTTCACCATAATAACCGGTTATTGGACGATTTTTTTCTCTCCCTAGCAACTATACTGTTTAAAAGGGCCTCTCCAAGAAATTTGATACCCCACAAGGCCCTTTAAAACCGAATTTTCACAGTAATAACCGGTTATTGGTCGATTTTTTTTCTCCCCCTAGCAAGCACATCGTTTAGAAGGGTATCTCCAAGAAATATGATACCCCACAAGGCACATTTAAAACCGAAATTTTACCCTAATAACCGGTTATTGAAAGATTTTTTTCTCTCCCTAGCAACTATACTGTTTAAAAGGGCCTCACCAAGAAATTTGATACCCCACAAGGCACATGTAAAACCGAATTTTTACCATAATAACCGGTTATTGGTCGGTTTTTTTTTCTCTCCCTAGCAACTATACTGTTTAGAATGGCCTCTCCAAGAAATATGATACCCCACAAGGCCCTTTAAAACCGAATTTTTACCATAATAACCGGTTATTGGTCGATTGTTTTCTCCCCGTAGCAAGCACATCGTTTAGAAGGGTATCTCCAAGAAATATGATACCCCACAAGCCACATGTAAAACCGAATTTTTACCATAATAACCGGTTATTGGTCGATTTTTTTCTCCCCCTAGCAAGCACATCGTTTAGAAGGGCCTCTCCAAGAAACTTGATACCCCACAAGGCCCTTTAAAACCGAATTTTTACCATAATAACCGGTTATTGGTCGATTGTTTTCTCCCCGTAGCAAGCACATCGTTTAGAAGGGTATCTCCAAGAAATATGATACCCCACAAGCCACATGTAAAACCGAATTTTTACCATAATAACCGGTTATTGGTCGATTGTTTTCTCCCCCTAGCAAGCACATCGTTTAGAATGGTATCTCCAAGAAATATGATACCCCACAAGGCCCTTTAAAACCGAATTGTACCCTAATAACCGGTTATTGGTCGATTTTTTCTCTCTCTCTGGCAACCATACTGTTTAGAAGGGCATTCCATGAAATTTGATACCCCACAAGGCATATGTAAAACCGACTTTTTACCATAATAACCGGTTATTGGTCGATTTTTTTTCTTTCTCTAGCAACCATACTGTTTAGAAGGGTATCTCCAAGAAATATGATACCCCACAAGGCCCATTGAAAACCGACCTAATAACCGGTTATTAGCATTTGAATTTTTCGGATCGCTCAATCTGCACAAGTATCGCCACGGTTTGAAACCGAGAGGGGACGAAGATATTTCTTTTTGCGGGCGAAGATGTAACCGGGCGAAAGAGGAGCCGAGCTGCGGGGTCAAAGTCGACAAGAAAGATCGTGAGAGAATCGTACCGTTTCGTCCAGCGACTGGGAATTTGACCGATGCCTGCGGTATTGAAAGAAGGCTGGCGAACTCTTCGAATATCCGCGATGATCGGACGATGCCAGTTTACAGCCCAGGGCCGGGTTCGGCGCCACCTCCGCCGCCCGTCTTACCTGAAAAGCCGAGTAAGTTCAGTGATCATAACCGTCAATAACCGGTTATTGAGAGATTTTTTTAATCTCTCTGGCAACCATGTTGTTTAGAAGGGTATCTCCAAGAAATATGATACCCCACAAGGCTTTTAAAACCGAAATTAAAACCGAATAACCGGTTATTGGTCGGGTTATTTTTCTCTCTCTGGCAACCATACTGTTTAGAAGGGTATCTCCAAGAAATATGATACCCCACAAGGCCCTTTAAAACCGGATTGTACCCTAGTAACCGGTTATTGGTCGGTTTTTTTTCTCTCCCTAGCAACCATACAGTTTAGAACATGCCAGTTTACAGCCCAGGGCCGGGTTCGGCGCCAACTCCGCCGCCCGTCTTACCTGAAAATCCGAGTAAGTTCAGTGATCATAACCGTCAATAACCGGTTATTGAAAGATTTTTTAATCTCTCTGGCAACCATACTGTTTAGAAGGGTATCTCCAAGAAATATGATACCCCACAAGGCCCTTTAAAACCGGATTGTACCCTAGTAACCGGTTATTGGTCGGTTTTTTTTCTCTCCCTAGCAACCATACAGTTTAGAACATGCCAGTTTACAGCCCAGGGCCGGGTTCGGCGCCAACTCCGCCGCCCGTCTTACCTGAAAAGCCGAGTAAGTTCAGTGATCATAACCGTCAATAACCGGTTATTGAAAGATTTTTTAATCTCTCTGGCAACCATGTTGTTTAGAAGGGTATCTCCAAGAAATATGATACCCCACAAGGCACATGTAAAACCGAATTTTTACCCTAATAACCGGTTATTGGTCGATTTTTTTTCTCCCCCTAGCAAGCACATCGTTTAGAAGGGTATCTCCAAGAAATATGATACCCCACAAGGCACATTTAAAACCGAAACTTTACCCTAATAACCGGTTATTGAAAGATTTTTAAAACCGAAACTTTACCCTAATAACCGGTTATTGAAAGTTTTTTTAATCTCTCTGGCAACCATGTTGTTTAGAAGGGTATCTCCAAGAAATATGATACCCCACAAGGCACATGTAAAACCGAATTTTTACCCTAATAACCGGTTATTGGTCGATTTTTTTTCTCCCCCTAGCAAGCACATCGTTTAGAAGGGTATGTCCAAGAAATATGATACCCCACAAGGCACATTTAAAACCGAAACTTTACCCTAATAACCGGTTATTGGAAGATTTTTAAAACCGAAATTTTACCCTAATAACCGGTTATTGAAAGATTTTTTAATCTCTCTGGCAACCATGTTGTTTAGAAGGGTATCTCCAAGAAATATGATACCCCACAAGGCCCTTTAAAACCGAAATTAAAACCGAATAACCGGTTATTGGTCGGTTTTTTTTTTCTCTCTCTGGCAACCATACTGTTTAGAAGGGCCTCTCCAAGAAATTTGATAACCCACAAGGCCCTTTAAAACCCAATTTTTACCATAATAACCGGTTATTGGTCGGTTTTTTTTCTCTCCCTAGCAACCATACAGTTTAGAAGATGCCAGTTTACAGCCCAGGGCCGGGTTCGGCGCCACCTCCGCCGCCCTTACCTGAAAAGCCGAGTAAGTATCAGTGATCATAACCGTCAATAACCGGTTTTCAGAGCCAATTTCAAGCTCTAAGCGTAAAAAAGACTTTATCGAATTAAAAAATGCTCCATCGGCGCTCAAATTCCTTAAGCCGTGCCCATACCCTCAAGCAGGCTTCGTCGCCCCGAACGAATTCACCGGTCAAGAATGCTTCAAGAACCTCGAAGGCGGCCGTTCGCCAGGAACTGGGACATTCGGAACCTCCACCGCCGGTTATCCTCCAGTCCGTGGATGTCAGAGCTGCGGAAACGCCGGTGGTCAGACCTGGCAGTCGAAGGGGACTTTGAAGCTCACATCGGCGAGACCGATTGCCGCTGCGGATTTAGAAGGCATACGGAATATACGAGGGCTTGGCATCGGATTCCCGGGATCTTTGGGACTCTGCAAGGATATGCCCGGACCTGGGACCTACGGAGGGACCTACACAGCACGGAAAACACCAGCGAAATCTGCCGTCAGTGTCCCCAAATGTTACTGAAATAAAAATGGAAGAAACTCGCCCGTACTCAAACTTTGAACCTCTATATCTTCTAAACTATGGGTCCTACGTGAATATTGATTAAAGACGTTTTTGTAGTAAATTTAATCAGCTACAACTTTTACTTACAACATTTTTCGCTAGGAGCGACAGTTTCTGAGATTTAGAGCAACCGTTTCCTTCTTCCAAAATGGAAGAAACTCGCCCGTACTCAAACTTTGAAACTCTATATCTTCTAAACTATGGGTCCTACGTGAATATTGATTAAAGACATTTTTGTAGTAAATTTAACTAGCTACAACTTTTACTTACAACATTTTTCGCTAGGAGCGACAGATTTTGAGGAACCGTTTCCTTCTTCCTTCTTCCTTCTTCCAAAATGGAAGAAACTCGCCCGTACTCAAACTTTTAACCTCTATATCTTCTAAACTATGGGTCCTACGTGAATATTGATTAAAGACGTTTTTGTAGTAAATTTAATCAGCTACAACTTTTACTTACAACATTTTTCGCTAGGAGCGACAGTTTCTGAAATTTAGAGCAACCGTTTCCTTCTTCCTTCTTCCAAAATGGAAGAAACTCGCCCGTACTCAAACTTTGAACCCCCATATCTTCTAAACTATGGGTCCTACGTGAATATTGATTAAAGACATTTTTGTAGTAAATTTAATTTGCTACAACTTTTACTTACAACATTTTTCGCTAGGAGCGACAGTTTCTGAGATTTAGAGCAACCGTTTCCTTCTTCCTTCTTCCAAAATGGAAGAAACTCGCCCGTACTCAAACTTTGAACCTCTATATCTTCTAAACTATGGGTCCTACGTGAATATTGATTAGAGACATTTTTGTAGTAAATTTAACTAGCTACAACTTTTACTTACAACATTTTTCGCTAGGAGCGACAGTTTCTGAGATTTAGAGCAACCGTTTCCTTCTTCCTTCTTCCAAAATGGAAGAAACTCGCCCATACTCAAACTTTGAACCTTGAACCTTGAAAATTGTCGGGCGTATCAGATTTGCGATATTTATTTAATGTGAGAATGGTTTTTGGTTTTGGTAAGAGCCATGGCGGGCAGGATGTCGTGATTTCTTTTCTGATGGGGGGAACAGATAGATTGTTGCTTTTAGGTAGGATTGGACACGATTAATAAAGTGAGGTTGACGAGTTGGTCGAATTTGGGTGAGTCTCTCCGTACGAATGAACAAATTATTTAGAGGGTGGGCATGGGAAGCAATTATTTTCAAATAAAGCGACATGTCCAAAAAAATTCGTCGGAATTTGAGAGGAATTAAGCCAGTCTCAGCATGTAGGCTTGTTGTCGGGCTAGAACGAAAAGCACCAGAAATTGCCACTTTTTAATTACTATTTTTATTAGTAGGGAGAAATTTCGTACTTCTACCCTTTACGAGAGGCACATCCCTAGGCCGAAGAGCCCATTATTTCTACCTTGACACTTAAAAAATTTTTCGAAAAAAAGAACTTAAAAATTTTTCAAAAAAAAAAAAAGAAAAAAAAGAAAAAGAAAGAAAAACCTAAGTTTTTGACAAAAAAACTTAGAACATTTTTCGAAAAAAAAACTTTGAAAATTTCTCGGAAAAAAAAAAAGGAAAACCCGGAAAATTTTTTGAAAAAAACTTTGAAAATTTTTTGAAAAAAAAAAAATTTTTTTTTTGACAAAAAACTTACAACATTTAAAAAAAAAGAACTTAGAAAATTTTTCGAAAAAAAGAACTTTGAAAATTTTTTGAAAAAAAAAACTTAAAAATTTTTCGGAAAAAAAACCGGAAAATTTTTCGAAAAAAACTTAGAAAATTTTTTGAAAAAAAAAAAAAAAAATTTTTTTTTTTGGACAAAAAAAAACTTAGAACATTTTCCAAAAAAAAAAAGAACTTAGAAAATTAATCGAAAAAAAGAACTTAGAAAATTTTTCGAAAAAACAAAAAAAAAAAAAAAAGCCCGAAAAATTTTTTGAAAAAACTAACTTGGAAAATTCTCCTTTATACTTTCCCTCCTTACTACATCCCCTTCCTTTATACTTTCGTTCCCTTATACTTCCCCCTCCATTATACTTCCCCCTCTGTTATACTTTCCCCTTCCTTATACTTTCCCCTCCGTTATACTTCCCCGTTCGTTATACTTCCCCCTCCGTTATACTTCCCCTCCCACATACTTCCCCCTCCGTTATACTTCCCCTCCCACATACTTCCCACTCCGTTATACTTCTCCTCCCATATACTTCCCCCTCCTATATAGATACTTCTCTTTAAGGAATTTCCCGTCGGGGCCAGCTCCAGACTAGTACTTTAAATATAAATTCCAATTTTTGATTCTATCGAATGTCACTCCTTGGTATTTAATATGGTCAGAGAATAAGGTTGTGGAATTTCCTAAATATAAGTGGGGATAAATTGACGGCCGTCTTTTAGCAAACAGGATTGCTTGGGTTTTTTGAGGCGAAATTGAAAAACCGTTTGATGAGAGCCAAGAAATCGTTTCATTTAAATTATTTTGCATCGTGTCTTGCAACGTAGAGATATTTTTTCCACTACAGAAAAGCACTAAATCATCAGCATAAAGCATTGCTTCACATGGAGGGCGGACCATAGAAAGTACATCATTGATGGCCAAGTTGAAAAGGGTAGCGCTAAGTACGCATCCTTGAGGAACGCCGTTTTCTTGGCTATAAGTCTTGGATAAGGTAGCCCCTACTCGTACTCTAAAGTCACGTTTACAAAGAAAATTCCGAATAAAACTAAACAAACATATTGTTGATTCCAATTTTAATAAGAGAGTTTAAAATAAGGTGTCTCCATGTGCGATCGAAGGCATTTTGTATATCAAGAAATATCGCAATAGTTTTCTGTTTATTTAAAAACGCTTCTTGAGTTACAAAGTCTAACCTGGCAAGATTATCACGAGTAACCACAGCCTCTTATCCTCCGTATTGTATCCCAAAACAGTGATAATGGTGTGTCCGAAGTAGTATTTTCGAGGAAATTACGCCAAGAGTCTTTCTTACATTTCCGTATGATAAATTTTGCATGTTTTTTGGCACTGTTGAATTCATTTACGAGGGATGTCCAAAATTAAAGACCTTTTGTATTTTGCCGCCGTACGGGCGAAGTATTCTGCCAGATGAAAACACTAGCTTGTAGCGGGAAGTTCCCCCTCCACATCGCACTTGGTCTCATCTCTCTATCTTATCCAGCGTTGCTACGGCAGCCGTTCGCGATGGACGTCTCGGTGCCGCCGGTTGTGAGGTTCGCTCCGTCATGCGTTTCCTAAACGCGGAGAAACTTCGCCCGGTCGAAATTCATAGACGTTTGACGGCTATTTGTGGCAATGTTATGAATGAGCGCTGTTGTTACGCTAATGTTACGAATGTTATAAATAGCCGTCAAACGCCTATGAATTTCGACCGGGCGAAGTTTCTCCGCGTTTAGGAAACGCATGACGGAGCGAACCTCACAACCGGCGGGACTCGGCACCGAGACGTCCATCGCGAACGGCTGCCGTAGCAACGCTGGATAAGATAGAGAGATGAGACCAAGTGCGATGTGGAGGGGAAACTTCCCGCTACAAGCTAGTGCTTTCATCTGGCAGAATACTTCGCCCGTACGGCGGCAAAATACAAAAGGTCTTTAATTTTTGGACATCCCTCGTAGATTATCCGTGGACGGCAGTCGAAGGAATTTGTTTAGACACCTTTTTCTTTGCTTGATTACTTTTGAACATTCTTCCGTCCACCAGGGGACCTTGCAACGGAATCGTGAAGTTTCTGAAGATCTTGGTATTGTTAATGAAGCTGCTTCAATAAGCTTAGAGTTTAAAGAATTTAAGACTGTGTCAATGTCTATATCAATATTTTCACTTTTAATGTCGCCTAGGTCCACTAAATCTTGGAATTTACTCCAGTTCGCCTCCTTAATTTTCCGTCTTTTTGGCCTAGTGAAAGGTCTGTTAAGACAGATGGAAACCATGATCGGAAAATGGTCACCTCCATGTGAATCATCCAGGACGTACCAATTAAGCAGGGATGGAGTAAAGGGTGGGTGAGAGGTCAATTGCAGATTTTTTTCCGGATCGAGAGCAGAAGTGAGTTGGGGACCCATCGTTTAAAATATTCAGAGGGAAACGCTCTATGACGCTAGTAGTTACTTTATCCGAGCCCCAGAGTGGGTTGTGCGCGTTGAAATCTCCCAATAGTATAAACGGGGTAGGTAGCGAATTACTCTACTTGTAGAAGAGGGATTGGAGGACGAGGGTGTACAGGCGGTGGGAAGTAGACGCAAGCAACAGTAAAACGGTGGGTAAAAGAATTTTTACTGCCACTAGTTGTAGCGAGGAGTTTATTATTATTTCTTCATAGGGTATGTCGTTTTTAATTAAGATGCAGACTCCTCCACAGGCGATTTGCCCGTCTTGGAAGTCTTTACGCACTACATTGAAGCTTCTGAAATTACAGGGGTGAGTGATTTTTAGGTTAGTTTCTTGTAAGCAGAGTATATCTAATTGTAGGGTCGACATTAAATTTAGGATTTCATTTTTACGGTAGTTGAGGCCATTTATATTCCATTGTAAAATTTTTAATTGATTGACTGTGTAGGGAGTGGGTTGAGCGGGTTGGTTACTATTCATGTTGATTTTTTTCTTACTATTACCAATGCCCGACTTCTGCCGATGTCTGCCGTAGCAGGGCGTTTTTATTTAGCTCAGGAGCATCTTTAACGGCTGGTTTGTTGTACGGTTGAGGTAATGAATGTGTATTGTCGTGATCAAGGTCTGGGATAACTGGAACCGATAGAGGCAAAGCTTGAGATGTGAGTAAATTCATCAGGCCTGAGAACTGTCTTGTCAGAGTATCAACCGCACGGGTGAGTATGGTGACCTGGGCCATCAGCTGGTCGACTCGAGGATCATATTTGGGAATAGAGGAGGCCGCGTTAGATATTTCAGGGGAAGCATGACGATCTCGGATACTGATTTTTACTTGTTCAGTAGGAGAGACGACCACTTGGAGGGGATTAAACATCGTTTTTGCGTTATTTCCCTCTTTTTTTGCTATTTGTTCGGCTTGTTTGTACGAAACTTCACGTGACCGGATGACTTCAATAAGTTTTTCCTTTTGTCAATCTCCTCAGAGACAGTGATGAGTAGGGCTGTGAATTATATGCATTTGCATATTTCTCCTAGTCAATCATACCACCTAATATTATCAAAATGAGTGTGTTTTAAGGCATTTGGAACGTTTCTGAGATTTAGAGCAACCGTTTCCTTTCTTCCAAAATGGAAGAAACTCGCCCGTACTCAAACTTTGAACCCCTATATCTTCTAAACTATGGGTCCTACGTGAATATTGATTAAAGACATTTTGTAGTAAATTTAATTTGCTACAACATTTACTTAAACATTTTTCGCTAGAAGCGACAGTTTTTGAGATATTGAACAACCTAATATTATCGAACTGTAGTCGCAATTCCTCCACAATTACGCAACTAAAATTTATTTTTACGTAATAAAATTAAAATTTTAATGAGGCTCCAATTTAAAATTGGTAATTGAAAAAATTTGATTATAACACCTTTTTGAATTATGTGATTCACAATAGGACAATGCAGAATATAAAAATTTTTCCCAATGATTATTAATATATTTTTTTAATTTTTTTTTGGGAGAATGGCGTTTATATACAGTCCCGCCGAATCGTCTGATTAGTTGAAAAATTGGAAGATAATTGTGGATTTCAAATTCGAAGTAAGTAATTTTTAAAACAGCTGGGTGTAATAGAGTTGAAAAAAAGTTCGATGTTTACTAGGATTTTTGTCAAATTTAATGCGTAAAGCTGGTCAATAAATCGAAGTAAGTAATTTTTAAAACAGCTGGGTGTAATAGAGTTGAAAAAAATTCGATATTTAATAGGATTTTTGTCAAATTTAATGCGTAAAGCTGGTCAATAAATTCGAAGTAAGTAATTTTTTAAACAGCTGGGTGTAATAGAGTTGAAAAAATTCGATGTTTACTAGGATTTTTGTCAAATTTAATGCGTAAAGCTGGTCAATAAAATCGAAGTAAGTAATTTTTAAAACAGCTGGGTGTAGTAGAGTTGAAAAAAATTCGATGTGTACTAGGATTTTTGTCAATTTAATGCGTAAAGCTGGTCAATAAATTCGAAGTAAGTAATTTTTAAAACAGCTGGATGTAATAGAGTTGAAAAAAAGTTCGATGTTTACTAGGATTTTTGTCAAATTTAATGCGTAAAGCTGGTCAATAAATTCGAAGTAAGTAATTTTTAAAACAGCTGGGTGTAATAGAGTTGAAAAAAAATTTGATATTTAATAGGATTTTTGTCAAATTTAATGCGTAAAGCTGGTCAATAAATTCGAAGTAATTAATTTTTAAAACAGCTGGGTGTAATAGAGTTGAAAAAAATTCTATATTTACTAGGATTTTTGTCAAATTTAATGCGTAAAGCTGGTCAATAAATTCGAAGTAAGTAATTTTTAAAACAGCTGGGTGTAATAGAGTTGAAAAAAATTCGACGTGTACTAGGATTTTTGTCAAATTTAATGCGTAAAGCTGGTCAATAAATTCGAAGTAAGTAATTTTTAAAACAGCTGGGTGTAATAGAGTTGAAAAAAAATTCGATGTTTACTAGGATTTTTGTCAAATTAATGCGTAAAGCTGGTCATAAATTCGAAGTAAGTAATTTTTAAAACAGCTGGGTGTAATAGAGTTGAAAAAAATTCGATATTTACTAGGATTTTTGTCAAATTTAATGCGTAAAGCTGGTCAATAAATTCAAAGTAAGTAATTTTTAAAACAGCTGGGTGTAATAGAGTTGAAAAAAATTCGATGTTTACTAGGATTTTTGTCAAATTTAATGCGTAAAGCTGGTCAATAAATTCGAAGTAAGTAATTTTTAAAACAGCTGGGTGTAATAGAGTTGAAAAAAAAAATTCGATGTTTACTAGGATTTTTGTCAAATTTAATGCGTAAAGCTGGTCAAAAAATTCGAAGTAAGTAATTTTAAAACAGCTGGGTGTAATAGAGTTGAAAAAAATTCGAGGTTTACTAGGATTTTTGTCAAATTTAATTTGTAAAGCTGGTCAATAAATTCGAAGTAAGTAATTTTTAAAACAGCTGGGTGTAATAGAGTTAAAAAAAATTCGATGTGTACTAGGATTTTTGTCAAATTTAATGCGTAAAGCTGGCCAATAAATTCGAAGTAAGTAATTTTTAAAACAGCTGGGTGTAATAGAGTTGAAAAAAATTCGATATTTACTAGGATTTTTGTCATATTTAATGCGTAAGCTGGTCAATAAATTCGAAGTAAGTAATTTTTAAAACAGCTGGGTGTAATAGAGTTGAAAAAAAAATCGATGTTTACTAGGATTTTGTCAATTAATGCGTAAAGCTGGTCAATAAATTCGAAGTAAGTAATTTTTAAAACAGCTCGGTGTAATAGAATTGAAAAAAATTCGATGTGTACTAGGATTTTTGTCAAATTTAATGCGTAAAGCTGGTCAATTAGTAGTAAACGAGCTGTTATTGTAAAATTAAGGCATTTTTATTATATCACATTTTAATGATATTTTTATGGCGGTCGTTAAAAAGGAAAAGGTGCTCAAATTTTATTTTAGTTTTGATGGTTTTTTTCTTCGGTGTAGGATGGAGCCCATACAGAAATTTTATGGTGGAAAATCGATTTTTATAACGGGGCGACTGGTTTTATGGGAAAAGTTCTTGTGGAGAAGCTACTTCGTTCCTGCCCAGAAAATCTGCGCGGTTTACATTTTGGTGAGGGCGAAAAAAGGGAAATCTGGTCAGCAAAGATGGGAGGAACTCACTGAACAAGCGGTAAGTTGGCAACACTTGTGTGACGTCATTCCACAGCCTCCTTGATTAAGTCTCTTTAGCTTTTGACAGATTGAAAAAAGAAGTTCCCGACAATCTGAAGAAAGTGAAAGTACTCGAAGGAAAACTTGAGATGCAAAATTTCGCCCTGGAAGACGCTAAATATGAAGAATTGAAAAAAATGTGAACATCATTTTTCATGTCGCTGCCAGCGTGCGGTTTGACGATAAACTAAAAGCGGCCATTGAGACAAACGTACTTTCCACAAAAAACGTCCTAGATTTCGCTCTCGGCGCCCAAAAATCTACGCTTTTCTTCACGTTTCGACCTCATATTCAAACACGCATGTGAAACTCGTCGAAGAAAAGGTTTACCCCCATTTCAAGATTGGAGGAAGGTCGTCAAAATGGCGACGAACATGACGAAAATGATTTGGCTCTTTTGACTCAAAAGTAAATATTTTACAAAAAATGTCCTAACTAAAAGTTATAGCTACGTCAATTTACTACAAAAATATTTATTCATTTTTTCGTAGGACCTATAGTTAAGAAGTTATGCGGCTCGAAAGTAAAACGAATGAATCTTACTTCGCCCGTACTCAACTTTGAACCCATATATCTTCTAAACTATGGCTCCTACGTGAATATTGATTAAAGACATTTTTGTAGTAATTTAACTAGCTACAACTTTTACTTATAACATTTTTCGCTAGGAGCGACAGTTTCTGAGATTTAGAGCAACCGTTTCCTTCTTCCTTCTTCCTTCTTCCAAAATGGAAGAAACTCGCCCTTACTCAAGCTTTGAACCCTATATCTTCTAAACTATGGGTCCTACGTGAATATTGATTAAGACATTTTTGTAGTAATTTAATTTGCTACAACTTTTACTTAAACATTTTTCGCTAGGAGGACAGTTTGAGATAAACATTTTTTTCAGTTTAATACACCCATTTGACAACACATACGTCTTCACCAAACATCTAGCCGAACAAGTGGTCAACGAATATAAAACGAGATTACCAGTAGCGATTCTTAGGCCGTCCATAGGTACGTAAGTGACAGGCAGGTTTGCCAACATGATTTCAGTTGTAGCATCATGGAAAGAACCGATGGCTGGATGGCTGGATAATACTAATGGACCGTTGGAGTTATAGCCGGTTTAGCAAAGGGGTCGTGCGCGTCATACTCGGGCGGAGAGATATCCGACAAGACTACATCCCCGTCGACATCTCCGTCAAATCTATGATAGTCGCTGCATGGAAAAAAGGCATCGAAAAATCAAAGTAGATCTTCAAAATTGCAAACAATTTATAATCGCCATTTTTTAGCGAGAAAAAATACGAAATTGATGTCTACAACTCTTCTACGATCGACAAAAGCATTACTCTTGATACAATGATCAAAATAGGATGTACCACACGGAAGCGAATCCGTTTACGAAAACGATTGGACACCGAGTATGCAAATGACGGAGAATATTCCGTATTATCGTCTTCAATGTATTTTAAACATTTGATTCCGTCGCTGTTTTTCGATGCTTTGTTGAGGTTGAAAGGAAAAGAAGCGAGGTGAGCGATATGGTTGCTGCTGGCGACATCTACAGCTGAGCCACTGTGGGAGCACATGTTCGCAGCGGAATATCCCATAGTGGCACCGGTGCGGGATCCCAGGGGGCCCAACGTCTGGTGCGGAGAAGGGATGTGCGGACAATGGCCCCCGAACGTCTG